>CAODLS012608028.1:0-15204 GCA_948243855.1 Flueggea neowawraea
AGTATTTTACATGTGTTTGTTATATTTTTCTTTTTATTTATAATGGTTTCAATCAATAGAATTAATATCATATAATATAAAGATTGTGTATGACTATTTACAATTAGTTAGTGAAAATAACTCTTTATATTGTTTTTAGATTATAAAAAGTATGTTGAAATTGAATTAAAATTACTCTTTACAATAAAAAATATAATACATCTTGTAGACCATGTCATTCGACGATCGCCTCTAGGCTTATAGGCCCTCACGGTTTTGTCTCTAAAAAGGTGTTTCAATGGATGATTATTCACGGTCTCGATTTTTAAATAATGTGAGAGCATGATACTACAATAGATCCTAGTCGAGGCTAAGGGGCTTGGTAACACGGTTTTAACTCGACAGCTTTTTGCTTGAGTTCCTATAGACAGTGCCATTTATTGTTGACCATGTTTCTTGGCGATCGCGTATGAGGCCTATCCATTGAGATCCTTTGACGACCACATACTTGACCAATTTACTGAGGTATTGTCCGTTCTGAGCTCATGAGTCCTTACGGTTTTGTTCCTGAAAAGACGTTTCAGTAGTTTGAAGATGGCTTATAAGCGATATTTAATTTCGATTCATAGGCGATATAAGAATATGACAATATAATAACATTTTAAAAAGAATATTGTAGATACTCTTCCACCAGCAAATATACTAAATGGACATTTGCACGGGACCTTCCGATAAGAAAATAATCTAAACACTTAAATGTTGTGATTTAAACTCTTGATATGACCTACAAAAGGTGGAGCAAGTCTACAAGTTGTCCGCGGAAGAGATGATGCGGACTATGACCTTCGAGCTACCTGGCTGCGTACGGAGTAATAATCATCAACTTGTTGAGTTTGAGCTCAAAATGCGGTGTTAGAAGATAATAATAATTAACATATTGCACTGCGTATGTTGCACATTATAATTGATGGCAACAAGATAGTTCGGATAGCATACAACCAAAATTTTTCTTACTTTGTTACAATAACCTGACAGTCAGGTTATTTGGACAATAGCAAAATGGACGATGAATGTTTATTTGGAGCTCACTTTGATTGCAAAATGTTAGTGTAATGGACTAAGTCCAATACACTATGTCATTGTAGCCAAATTGATGTCATTGTAGCCAAAATGACGTTCCCAAAATGACGTTTCTAGGCTACCATGACGTTTCCTGCTCTACCAGCATATAACCCTGCTCTTGTAAATACCTCGTCTGAAATCCAAACTGCAACAGGGCATTTCTTTATAAAAGCTTTCTACCAGCATAGTTCCTCACAGTGCTGTTGTTTGTTTGCAGACAAAAGCACGGCTCAACTCCATTCCACAAATCCTGGTTCGATTATTACCACCAGGTTTGTCAAGTACTCCTCGTCGAGTCTTTGATTTCTTTATTTGCTTAATCCGTTCAACATACCTTTGCGCATACAGTTCATCTGTGCTACTCTGTTTTTCACGTTCACTGCTGCTCTAACTTCCTTCTTTTGCGTGCCGTGCCGATCATAAATTATTAACTAAATCTGATTTCTAAAATCTCCATTCAAGATGTTTTCGAATTTTCTCTTTTTTGGTTGACTGATGATTTGATGATAAACAAGCCTCACTATTTTGTTTTCCATGCTAACACTGTTTATTTGTTCAAAATTTCTTGTATTCTGACGCTGTCTTTAAAAGCCTTTTTCTGTACAACCACTTGTCTCTCGGCTACCACCATGATTGTTCTCTCTGCCTTTTCTCTATTGGGTACCACCAAAGTACATCTGAACTCACAGCTAATTCCCTCAGCGAAAATCCGGCGGCGGGTGGCAGATTCGGACATGGTACCAAAGCCTGATGTGACCGTATGGTGCTTGTGTTTGTATTTCTTTGTTTGACCTATCTTCTTCTTCTCGTTTTCCGGATTTATTTTTTTTTTTCGAAACGCCCTGCTTTTGTTTCTCAAGCATTTTCCTCTATCATAAACCAAAAATTCATTTTAGCGCAGCCGCTGCTTTTTTCGCCTCCAATGGACCTCACTTTATTATTTATTTAGTAACATTTGTATGTAAATCTGTGTGTGTTTGGTTTACATTTATCCGGCTGTGCTTTCATTAAAGTATATTTTATTTGGTTTGGCTTGATAATTTAGCATTTAAATGGCTTACTTTAAAGTATCCACTTTTATTCCCCATTGGATCAATATCCAGAAAGTTGTGCCGTTATAGTTCCGGCGAGACAAAACTTGTAATATTGTTTACTACAGTCGGTAGTTTGGCGGTGTTTGGTCTAAAATCTTTTTTTTCCCCCACGATGACAGCTTAAGCGAGCAAGATCAAACTCCATCGCCGTCGTGGTCTCCGCCGCACAACTTTACATGGATTAAGTTGGGACTGCTCATGGCACTGCTGCCGTTGAAATATAAAGAAGCAGAGGAATCCCCATTTGAGACGCACTTTGTCACAATAGTGGCGTTCGTTCTTACGATACTAATATATGGCATGATTTGGCACCCTGAGAACACACTTGAAACCCGAAACCCAGATATTGTTGAAGTTATTGGATACTGCTCCCGTCTTCGCCGGTTTCTTGCAGTTGTTCTGCTGCTACTGATGCTGGTGCCAATTCTTGGTTGGATCACTTTTGGCATTTGGGTCTGTTGTTTCGTCATGGTTTTGTACTTGTTATACATCAAGTTTTCTGGAAAAGTGCTCCGTGATCAATCAACTATTCCAATGTCTAACCAAGAGAACAGCTTAGGTGTCGTGGTAGAACAAAAGTGAGTCAATTTGCAAACCGAGATGGGTTTCTGATGCCATGGTTTGTAAATATTCCAGAGATTGTTGTAGTTCGCCTGTTGAATCATACCGATATAAGAGCTTGTTTGTTACGAAAGTATAGATGTTAAATCATAAAAGCATACTCTGTTCTAAATTATGTACTATTTTCCATTTAGCAAACAAGTTTACAAGCCCCAATTACGAAGTTATCATGGAAGAATCCCTTCTATCGTTTATGTCGATTCGATAGTTTTGACATTTTGTTTTTGCGACTGATCGTTTTGACATTTAACCGGCTACCGTTTGTTTTACTCACATTAAAATATATATAGAACTTTTAATATAAGAAGAAACAACATGAAAATGTAATTCAAAGTTGGTCAATTTTATTCTCGATTAAGTCACGTATTCTCGATTTTAACTAATTAAAAATTTTGTGGGCCACAATCTACGCTTGCGGCAATTAATTAACCATCTTTTCTTCAGCATTATTGGATAAGATTAAAAAATCAAAAGAGAAGAAGTAAAGTTCTCAAATGATTGTCAAAAAAATCATAATTGTTGGATAAGATTACCAAATTACATATATAACAGAACAGAAAACTCTGCAATGTTGCTTTTCAATTTCCACCCAGAGAAAAGAACCCACCACTACCACGTGGCCTATTGACATTGACATTAAGTCTCCTTCAAGATCTAAGAGTTCAGGAACAAAAATTGATGAAAAGAACAAAACCCCACCATGAATTTCCTACCCAGAACACTAATTGTTACAGAGAATAATTCTAGTCAATCCAACAACCAAACAAGAAACAGTGAAGAAAGAGGAAGTAAAAGATGTAAAGTTATGTTATTTCTTTGCGGTTCGGGTCTATTTGGGTTTCTTTCAGTGAGACTTTGTTGAGGATTAGTTCCTCTTCTTTAGCCATTGCTTTAACATTTGTTTCGTATTAAATGAATTTTAAATTTATTTTAATTATAAATGAAATTAAATAAAATTTATGAATAATTGTACTTAAAAATGAATTAATATGTTTTATTTTTTTTGTTAACTTTTTTATTTATAAATGAATTTTGCATTTAAAATGAGTAATATTTTGTAATTATTTGTCTTTTATTTATAAAAAAATTGTTCTAGTTGATATTTAGGTGATAGATTGAGAGTGTGGTGTAAAAATATATTTTTTTAAAATTAATAAAAGTGTGAAATTTATTTGAAAATGTTACTTTTTTTTATAGGATTTACAAACGGACAAAATTTAATTAAAATTAATTCTTTTATTTACAAATAAAAAATTTAAATATTTTAAAAAATTAAATGAAACGCAAAAATTTACAAAAATTAAAATTTATAAATAAATTTTATAAAATATTGTGGAATTCATTTAGACTAAACACACTATAAAAGGAGCTTGTGCGTTAGTGTTTCCGCAATTTGGTGAAGTGGGTGATTTACCTTGGTCTCCATTACCCGATTTCGGTTTCGGGTTGGATCGGTAAGAGTTGGGTCGGTTGTCTTCCCACCCAAATGGGCTAGATTACACATGGCGACCATGTGAATTTTTTAAATGTCGTGACAAATGTGAGATAATCTGGAAATGTCAGGCAAAAGACGACAAAAAATCTAGAAAGAAGTGACGTTTTTCCAGCCCGGATGTTTAAAAAATCGACCATAGTGATAATTTGGAAATGTTTGGCAAAATTTAATGACCTTCTCATAAGAGAAAAGTGACTATAATATATATTACTAAAAAATTAAGTGATTGTAGATAAAATAATCTTTAATTTTAGCAGATGAGTTAAACTTTATCTCTATCTTCGACAATGAGTCGCTTGATAAATCTGATAGTCCTTTAGTCAATATCAACCACGTGCCTCTAAAAATCATCTTGACCATAAAGAAATTTTAACCCCCTAGAAACTTACCGATTATCTAGAGTGGTCTCTCTAGTATGAATTTTATTTGATGATAAGTTCTCTTGTAAAATTTATAGTCTACTTAGTAATTTTCGGCCACATGCCTCTAATAAATATCCTGATCACAAACAACCAACAATAAACTTAACAAATAAAAATAAAAAAATAAACCAAAGAAAACCTGTGGAGTATGAAAACCTAAAAGTAAAATTTAAAAAAAAAGTGTCATACCGCGCAGAAAAGCACAAAAAGAGTATGTATCTTAATTAATTTTCTCTTGTTTTTATTAACTCTTACAGTAAGGTTTTGTTATCAATCTATATTTGGGTATTAGTGTCATGCGAAGCATTAGTGAAATTTTAGTCTCTCTATATTTTTAAAATAATGTAAATAAATCTAAAATATTCAATTTTGAGAAACGGTAAAAGCATAACAACCAATACTACTAATATTTTCTTTTTACATTAAATAAAACAATTTAATACAATTCATTGATTGACATGAATTAATATTAAAACTTTAATTCATAGCAATAGATAGTTTAATTGAATCCACGGCGAGCCTCATACAAGTTATTTGGAAATCTTAATTAGCTACTCGAGTTCAAATCCTCGTAGAATTTGTAATATTTGCGGATGGTGAAAGATGCCACTACCAGTTTACCTGTCAGTCTGTAGAGAGAGTGGGTTAAACTCACCAACCTCCATGATAGTGGAAATCAACAGGGATAGCAGTAGTGAAGGATCGATTTGTTGCTGTTTTCGCGAGCTAACCACAATCAAGTTGTTACCGATGGGAGAGCTCGTCTATTGTACAATCTAGATGCCTATCCGTATCTGTGCAGGATGTTGTGGGAAGAGAAGAAGAACATTTTTCTTCTTCTTGGTGGAAAGAGAGTGCCAACCATGTGTTGGGAGTGAAAGAACGTGTTTTCTTTTTCTCTGGCTCTCTCACTTTGTCTGTCTTACCTTAACTAATTAGGTAAGTTTAGGGTTTCCTACTCATATTAGATGATTGGACACTAGTTGAGCCTTCCTAACCCATTCAGGAAGTCCACAACTAATTACCAAAATTAGTTGGGCTCGTTAGTTGATCTGACAACTAGTGGACTCAGGTTCCACCCATTACTGTTATGGGTAGACCCGATTTTCTAACATCTCCTACTCGTACATGACAGAACCATAACTAGTCATGGATCATGATGAAACTGCTACCAATCATGATAAAGATCTTGTGTCATACAGGCAAATAGACTGTGCGACCAACATACGATGAGATCGTATTTGCTATACACCTGTTAAGGTTATATAACATCTCATATCTCAATTTTGCTAGAAGGTGTCTCTCCTAGAACAACTTCATTCTACAAAGGTGTATGCAACAACAACACAATCCGCTGGGAACGTATGCTTTCCCCTAGTTCGTAACCATACAATCGCTGCTTTCGAACTTTTCGATCTCTCGAAAGCTTTACTCAAAGTTTACACATCATGTAACACGCTACATGAGAGCTGACTTAGCAAACTTTTGAGACTAATGGGAATATGTCTAGAAACAAACTTCCCCTCTTACACCAGACAATCCATATAGCCAAGTTTACTTGGACAGCTTATTATGCTTGGTCGAATTAACCATAACCATTAACGACAAACTAAAGTAGCCAAACTCAAATACATGTTTTGAATGTGTTAAGGGTATTAAAGGTAGATAATACCAAAAACCATATGTTCACGGCAGGGTCTCACACTAGGAAAAGTGAGATCATTTTTCAATCTTTTCATCCCCATGGTCGTGTATATAGCAAACATGGTATGATCATGTGTTGTGGTGTTCTTTCATTCCCTTGGAGGAACGCATGTTTATATAATATTGTCAACACCACACAAAAGCTTCGGTTACAATGCATTTCACCATCTAACCTTAATCCACACCTTAACATGATTACTTCTAGCTTTAAGACAAAATATACTAAAAGTCTCTCAATTTTAGGATCTGATCAATTAATGATCAATATAGGAGTTTATCCTATAGCGTACGTCTCATTCCATACGACTTCTCTAGCCTTTTTACAATGAGCTCACCACTATAAAATGTTAGACGACTTTTTGATTATGAACGCGTTCTAAATCTCTCTCTACGTTCAAAATCAGTCTCATTTAAATCCTTGCTCCGCATGCTACAAGACTAAGGTAAATATCCGTATGAGTGGGTTATTTCTCTGTTCAACATGCTCTTCACACTCAACATTATAACAAATGTTAACTTTCAACATTTGTGCTTATGTATTGCTCACAATGATCTTATTAAAGATCATCTTTTAAGGGATTACACATTTCAAATGCCATGTGGGTCTTAAGAACTTATTCCTTATATTAGGCTTTTACTGTTATCATGTCTCACATGGACTTATATTCCAAGTTCACTTCTCTTTATGAAGCTTGTACTCAAAATTTACTTTCCTTGTGCAACCAAGTTCTTTTCAAAATGATACTTGATCTTGATTTGCTTAGACTTATAATAGATCTTCTCGATCCTTAAGAAAATGGAGTTTACTATAAATAAAGACTATCGTGCATTCTTTAGGAGGTTAGTGCTAGGTGGATCATTCTACTATATAGCCAACCTTTACATTGCACTGCAACTTATGGTCTCAACTTCTCTTACCATACACTTATATATGTTCCTCGCTATAATGCAAGATAGCATTTCCACCAACTAAGAACACATAATCAGACATGGACTTCCTTATTGTCCATATCATTACATGGAGTAGTAATTGTGTCTCATTTTATCGCAAGCCCTTATGATAATATAGGGCCCTGCAGTGCCTCTAAAGTGTCCAAGTATCTCACTCAATGCTTTCCAACATCCTCTTTATGTGTTGGATCAATATTTACTAGCTAACTTATCAACATAGCAAACTCTAGGCGTTGTGCACACCTAGGTATTTGTTACAAGACATGGTCTTGTAATCAAAACATGTGCTCTATATGACAAAAGACAATCACATGACATTTCTGTGGAGAACATTCCTTATATGCTTTTCCATTCACATAGTTCATGGACACATGTACTTACTAAGAGACTTACTCTTAGTCATGGGTTTACCTATGGGTCATGCATTTTTGCATGTTAAAGCGTTCAAGAATTTTGTTGATACATCTCTCTCGGAGAGGAACAACAATCCCTTCGAACGATCTCTTAGAGTTTGACTCCAAGGTCAACCTATAATGTATATCTCAAAGTTGAATCTCGACCAATCTTTGGAGTCATTCAAGTATGCTAGACTTTTCTAGTTACAAGTGTGATGTTCACACAAGGTTAGAATGACAAAATTCACCTTGAAAATACATGGTATTATCACAACACATATGAATATACCATTCTCTTGAGGATTATCTAAGGTCATACCTTGAACAATGAAACCATTAGGTTAAACCATGTAGATTTTTACTCCAAATTTTCCATTAAGAAAAGGAGTCTCTACATTTTTTAATGTAGGTCGAGGTATAGACTATCCCGAATAACCAAAGTTTATTCAGTGAAGGTAAATATTTCAATAAGGTGGCCTTTCCAATCTTGTTGACCAAAACCCTTTTAAGTGATTATCGATGTCTTATTTGATTTATCGCTTATGTATCCATTTATCTCCAATGGGTGTTCACCCTTTGGGTAGATTAACCACTTTTCAATTTCAAATGTCAATCACACTTCCATTACTTTAATCCATACTACTTTTACTACGATGAGTGAACCCAAACATACTTGTAGGTTCGTTCTTGACTTGAAGGGTTACTAAAAGGATCACGATTGATTCATTTATTATAAAACAATCGTCGTGAGACTATCTTCCTTTTAGTTCTATGCATTTTCGATATGCTCCTACTAGGTTTAAGCTCCATATAAGAACTCCCACTGAATTCAAGTCTTATACTCTCACTGAAAATAGGAATCTTGCTCCCACTTAAGTTAGGATTAGGAATATCTGCACACAAATAAGATAGATGAGAAAAAAAAGTTGAATCTCTCCAAGACTTTGATGTACCACTTTCAATGAAAGAGATAAAAATAATTTGGATTGATCTCTTGAGATTTTAAACTCAGGGATATAACCTCAAGAATTCTCCCACTCGGATGGAGTGATCCTAAGAGACTTAGTTCCTGAGTGTCAAAAAAAGTGAAATCGTATCCACTTAATCTCAGTTAAGAAATCAATTCACTAAGAATGTGACTTCTTGTAACTCGTTATTATGCCATTCTTATTATCTCACGAAGAATAGTATCATTTTGATACAGTAAGGTATCTAAACCTTAAGCCTCTTTGTCATTATCGACAAAGGAATTGTGGACATTGTAAATACATCTCTTGGTTCCAAGTGGTTTAGTTCATAGATATATAAGTAACGGATTTAAAGGTGCAGAAATAAATAGCTCATGTTCATTTTCCTTTCATCACATAATGGTTTGGTCTTATCTTGTAGATGTTTACGACCTTAGTCAACCCACAAAACTTTATTTGATTCTCATCTTGACTTACAAGAAGTAAGAAATACCATGACCTTTCTTACTTATGAGAAATCAAATATATACGACCATACCTTCCACAACCATATATGCAAAAGTGATGAAGTGTTAGGCCCTAGCCTTGCCCTCTCAATATTTTGAAGTCAAACATAAAAAAAATGGATTAACAACAATGGATACTAATCTCGAAGTGTCTTTTTGAAATGGTTTCCTCTCTAGTATTCCATCTTTGCAATGCTCGCAATTAAAAAACTTGAACTTACATAATTTCCTAATATTCTCACTTCAGCTAATCGATGTACTCAATTTGGCCAATGTGATAGAGTTGCGTGAATTAACTTTACATATCACCTTATGACCATGTGAAGTAGCAATGAATAGAAACTAGAATTTTTCAATAGTTAGGTTCTATACCTTAACTAACAAACCACTTTTAATGCCAAAGTAGTCACTCACTCAAACACAGTCTAACAAATCTCGTTATTATTAGAATACAAATTAAAGGCAAACTTCAATAACTCATGATAGAATTTATTATAAGAAGGTTTGGCTTTTGTACAAGACTAGCTCTCATATATCAGTTCTTTGAACCCCCATTTTTGAGTTGTTCCTTGCATACTCATCTTGTTCCTCCTTGTAACTCATTGGGGTTCAATGAAGTATCGTCAAAACTCCATTGTGAGGATCCTAAAAGTTGAATTATTCGTCACTTAACGACAAAATTCAAGTACAAACATTGAACAAGGTAACTCATCTCACTTGCGTGAGTTTGAGTAACGTACCCTCAAAGGTGCATCTTCCCACATGTGATGTGCCTTTGGTACATAAAATGTTGGCGTTGTTTATGTTTAAGGATTTCCTAAAAATTCTATTTAATATCCATTTCTTAAGGACTTAGGTTCTTAAACTTTTTTCCTCGCCTTTAAATTGGACTCTATCCAATAGAATAAGACATTGTCGAATTCTTCACAATTTCATGTTTAAGATAAACGTGGGTTAGGTGCAACTCGATTTGCTCCTAACTTCTAGGTAAGAAATGGATAACCATTTAGACCTTGTCCTGAATCATATTATGACAAGTATCACTAGCTCTCTAATCATGTAGGCCTTTCGCCTTTTCTCACATGATTAGGACATTTGTAAAAAGTATCAGCGTCGATGGTCAAAGACTGCGAGCTCCAGTTTTTGTCACACCAACTAATTGCTCCTTAAATGTAACTTGCAAAGACATTGCATCTTGATACTTACGAAATAACCAAGTGAATACACTAGTGGAATTTTCTCACTTCCACGTCTTATAGACATTTGGTCCACAATGTTGAGTGGTATTCTACTCCTCTTTGAATTTGGCCATAACCAAGTTCAAAAAGGGGCAAGAGTCTCTTGCACTTAGAGTTTATGCTAGATTTTCATAATTTAGGATTTATGATTGTTGCTGCCTAAGCTACATATAGCTCAACATATGTCCTCGTATGACTCGGCTTCAATCAATTTTACAAGCAGTGAATATTGTAAATAGACATGACAAACAATAATACTAAGTTGCACACAAGTAATTTATAACAATACACATCTATATACCATCCAACCAAATATTAAACTAGCATAGCCTCTTATTAAGCTTCGAATTGAAAAGTACACCAAGTGTACAATTATCATCTCAGTCATAATAATCAACCATACTATATTTAATTTTATAGACAGTAAATAATGACTATTTGTATTCATTTATAAAGTCCACATGACTTAGGGGAACCCATGTTGATCATTTCAATTATCAAGTCAAACTCAATAATTGGACAATAATTCATCATACAAAATATTGCATACTAATTAAGGTGAATCAACACAACAACAAGTCAATCACAATAAATAGAATTATCACCATTTATTGAACCAACATGCAATCCAAATAATCTATTTCAATGTTAACGGACGTACGTCAACATTGGACAGCATTTAACACTCAAGCAATGCAAATAAATTATCCCCAAAATAATACTATATGAATCTAGTATTTTTATGAATCTAGTATTTAACCTTTTTCTACCAATTGGATACACAATGAACTTTTCCAATGTTCTATAATAGAATGCACAAGTGAATGTGCCAACATGTCAGGAATCTTATAAATCATGTGACTATAAAGTGGATGCTTTCACTTCTCACTATCTCATTTGGCGATCATGGAACGATTTTGGACAAACCAATCTCAATATGTTTTCACTCTTTAGAATCTCTAAATGGCTTTCGATAACACTTAGGAGATCATGTTGCCATGAAATTTTAGTATGGACCAACGACTTAGACAAAATTAGTGATGCGTATTCATAATCTTTTATGAAGCAGTAAAACCTTTATCACCATTATGCACTTAATGCACAAGTATATATATTTTTTCTTTATGAGCAACACCTTCCCAAAATGCTCTATTTTGAAAGTCCTGCAAATTCTCCCTTAATTCGCACTTTGTTCAATGCAATATAGTTTTACCTCATTTGCTTATTTGTAATAAATTACAAATAAATTAGGCGTATACATACTCATGTATTTCCCAAATAATTAAAATATCATCATAATTATCTAAATGAGAACCATATTTACACGTTTTAATCAAATTATTTTGAAAAATAATTTCGATAATAATTCTTGGTAGAAAACACCATTTCTCACAATTTCTAAACAATTTTTAACACACAAAAAATTTGGGGAAAATAATTCTGGAACTCAAAAAATTCCAAAAAATATACTAAAAATTCCAAAAAAATAAAATTTAATCGTTCAAAAAAATCAAAAAATTTGGTGGTCGGGACACGTGTCACTTGTCAACACTTGCCATGTGGAGGTTCCACACGCCTCCACGGGCTCACATGTGCATGTATTCCTCTTCTGCCACGTGTTCGCTACACGACAAGACACACGTATTACTTTGTGACATGTGTTAGGCCCTGAATGGTCCATGTGTGATGATGTGGCAAGGGATGGACCAGGTGGCATGGCCATGTGTGACGTGACAGGGCGCCTAAGTGGCAGCCACGTGTAAAAAATGCGCCATGTTTCACCACAAGATTAGACTCACTTGATGACGTGTCATCTGAGTCAGCACGAGTACGTGTCGCGCACGTGTCTAACAGCATGGCACATCGTGCCACGTGTCCGCCCAGTCAGCGGCTCCACGTTTTGGTTACGTGGCCCCTACGTGGCTCTTTGGCCACGTGTCAAGTTATGATCAGTCCTTGTTGATGACATGGATGTACAGTCATCGAAGCCACTGTCTGTCACATGGCAGCCTACGTGGTGCCTTTTCTGGTCCATGTATTGCACAGTCAGTGTTGACTGGATTCTAAGTCTCTGCCACATGCCGCCGCATGAGTGGTCCATGGGGTTTGTTCCAGCGAATCAGAGCGTTCCACATAGCGCTTCTTCATCAGATGAACAAATTAATTTGCAGCCGCTTCACTCATTGTAACCAGATTCGATTTTGGTTGATTTGAAGGCCTTCCAGGTGTTTTTCAATGACAAAACTCGATCAGTTTAGGTTTTGGCGTCGTTGATCTTAATGGTGGTGTCAAAATTCCCGAATTTTGACTTTCAAAATTTGGTTTCGGATGGACTCGAAGCAAAATTCGAGTTAGAGATAAAAAGTCGAATGCACGAAAAATACAGTAGGCACCTTGAACATAGACCAATAATAATTTTGAACCAAATTTTTGAAATTCTTACCCGTGCTCTGATACAAATGAAAGATGCCACTACCGGTCTACTTATCGGTTTGTAGATAGAACGAGTTTGACTCACTAACCTCTATGGCAGCATAAATTAGCAAGGATAGCGGCATTGGAGGATCGATTTGTTTTGGTTTCATAAGCTAACCACAATCAAGTTATTATGGATGGGAGAGCTCGTCTATTGTGCAGTCTAGATGCCTCTCTAGATATGTGCAGGATGTTGTGGGAAGAGAAGAAGAACATTTTTCTTCTTCTTGGTGGAAACAGAGTGGCAGCCATGTGTTGGGAGAGAAAGAACGTGTTTTCTTTTTCTCTACCTCTCTCACTTTGTCAGTCTTACCTTAACTAATTAGGTAAGTCTAGGGTTTCCTACTCATATTAGATGACTGGACCTTAGTTGGGCCTTCCTAACCCATTCAGGAAGCTCACGACTAATTAATAATAATTAGTTGGGCTTGTTAGTTGATTTGATAGCTAACAGACTTAGGTTTCACCTATTACCGTCATGGGCAGATCCGATTTTTCAACATATGGAGTATATGGTGTTGGGAGGGTCACGTTAAAAATAATTCTTGAGATGATATATAATAAGTTGTCATAATAAAAAGATAAAGAGAAATTATAAACTAAATTATTCCAACAAGGCGCTCACGCTCACGCACATACACATATTAAAAAGTATAAACAAGTGTTAGGTTTCATAGTTACACCAAATAGTTTCAATCAGAGAAAAATCAAGGGGTAAGGGCATTTTTGGTGGACGCAAGTTGTTTACGCTTAGCCGTGAGAGAGCTCTTAATGATGCAAAGATGCATATACACAACCAAAGCCTTAATAGAAGTATCGAGGGTGGAGACCATGACAAAACTGTCAAATAAGTGGAAATTTTTATCCACTGTCACCCAACTTTAAAGAAATTTTAGCAAGGTCATTTTACTCGACTTTGCCACCACACGGTCACCCAACTTTAGATTCGCTCCACCAAAGGTCAGTTTGACCGTTTTCTTAATATTTCTGGCCGAGAAAAGCCATGTGGCATGCCACATCATTAAAACGCGTCAGATGGTTGACACGTGTGTCAAACCAACTCGAACTGATTTGATAGACCAACCCGATCCAAAACCACAAACCAACCGACCTAAACCAATTGACTCACCTCAACTCACTATTTCTCCATTCTTTATCCTCTGCACTTTAATATTAAAAAATAAAAATAAAAAACAACCTAACTTCCAACCCAGCTCAATTTTACCCAACCAACAACCCAATCCCTTCTTCTTCATCATTTTCTTTCTAAAAGCATCAACCAAACATTGATCATTTCCCCCCTTCTTCTTCATCATCTTTCACCAACAACATTAGAATCAAAACAACACTTAGTTATTCTTTAAATACCCAAGAGTGAAAATAAAAAGGCAAAATCGAAACAACACTCATTTACTCTTGAAAAAACCATGATAAAAAATTAAACATTAGAATCAAAAATCAAAATCCAAAACAAAGTCTACAATGTAAGCCAATGTTACAGACCTATCAAAATTCACCATCAATTGAGACAAGCTTTGATATTTCTTCTCTTCAATTTTCAAAATTGCAATCCATCTTTCAATTTTCAAATATTGTTAGAGAGTAAGAGATGAAGCACGAACCAATCATAAAACCATGAATCAACAATCAAAACCCGCGGATCTAAGCAAAAAATTCCTAAACCAGTGAGCGTTCTCGTCCTCTCTCCTGTGTTCCTTCGTTCCTTCCTCTCTTCCTTCTCTTTCTTTGTCCCTTTCTTCTCTCTTCTTTTGCGCTCTCTGACTTCATCTCTTTCCTCCACCATTACTTTTTCCGTTGCAAATCATTACTGCCAGCGGCGACCAACATAACCACCAAGATTGAACCCACCAACAGTAGTCACCATCATCCATCTTAAACACATCTACCTCCATAACCACCATTATCAAACACAAACTACCATGCCAAACCAACCGCATCTAGTCACAATCACCGTCACCACCATGAAGGAAATAGAGAAACAAGTCAAAAGTAAAACAAAGCTCCATTAGCAACCACTAAAAAATCATTCATTAACAACAACCACCACAAAAGAAAGCAGTGTACAAAAAATCAGAGAGTCGCTCCATTTCACTGCTGCTTTAGCCTTCTTCTTCTTCAATCTGCTTCAAATTTGGAAAGAGGAAGAGGCAACAGTCACCCGTTGCCATTGCGAGCTAGTCATGTTTGATGGAGGTGTTGATGGTTAGGAGAGA
>CAODLS012608272.1:0-11871 GCA_948243855.1 Flueggea neowawraea
CAGGTTCAAATTATCCAAGAAACAATCCAGAGCCTTAATCTGGACCTACTCCATGTCAAACGGTAGATGGTAAAGAGCAATCAAATCTGTTGATGGTTGGTGATTTGCCAAAAAGCATAAAATGGCAGTCTAGAGCCCAAAATCTAGACCTACTCCATCTCAAACAGTAGATGGTAAAGAGATTTCAAATCCGTTGATGGCTGGTGCTTTGCCAAAAAGCATAAAAATATCGAATCAAATCCAAAAATATCGACATAAATATAGCAAAATACTGTAGATGTCGGTAAGAAAAGCACAAAAATGAAATGTTCATCCCTGTAGCAGGCACGAGAACTGTTACTATTCAAAAACACTGTTTATCACTGTTCAAATATTTACAAAAATACCATTACCTTCTTCTATAAATACGAATAAGCTCCATTTGTAAAAGGTTCTTCTTTTCTCTTCAAGTTTTTAGCTCTTAGAATTCTGAGTGCTCTTTCATGTAAGAACACTCTTTGTTAGTATTATTTCAAATTTTATTTTAGTTTTCAAATACTTATGCAATTTCGTTTCAAATTATAAATTCAAATATATTTATGCTTATACTTTCATTTATATTATCATTATGAATTCAAATATATTTATGTTTATGCTTTCATTTATATTATCATGTTATATGGTTGTCTCTGCCACCTAATTATTTGCTTGCATTTCATACTTATATATGCGACTCTGCCGCCTGAACTACTGCATCACCTTCATTCACTCTTATATGCACGGCTCTGCTGCTTGAACTGTTGCATCATCTTTATATTTTTGTAAATCTTGTATGCATACTCTTTCCTTATTAATTTCCCCCTTTTGATCCTAAGGATCCCTGGTATATGCTTCGACGTCATCAAAAACTCAGGAACGCGGCTAGGCGTCGATCCGTTGAGGCCGCCAATCAGTTAGTAGTGGATCAACATGATTCATGTAATATGTCCTAAATTGCAATAGCAGCACCTTAGCAGTAGCTGCAACCTATGGCTCAGTCCGATATGCTTGAGCATATCCTTGCGGCTATCATTCGTATGGAGAGTAGATAGGAAGATCAAGAAGCTAGGGGTTAGTCAGCCCTACCGCCTGTCGCACCACTAGTTCAGCCCCAGATAGAGGTTGTCATAATAGTTGCACCTATTGCACCATTATCTGATGTTGGTATAAGACTTACTGACTTTTTAAAGCTTAATTCCCTTTAATTTTAGGGTAGGATGGGAGAACATCCGCAGGATTTCATCATTTCGGTAGAGTGTCACTTTTCAGCTTTGGTTATCTTTGACAATGCTAAGAGGGTCAGATTTTCTTCATTCCTACTTGAGGGACTTACTACACTGGTGGTGGTAGGGTTTTGAGACACGTGGGATGAGTTCAAGAATGAACTTATATTGTTTATCCTTCCCTAGAGTGTTAAGGATAAGAAGGGAAATGAGTTCAATGAGTCTGTGACTAACTATAAGGATAGGTTCAGGGAGCTTAACAGGCATGCTCTAGACGAGTGTCGTTATGAGGAGGCACAAGCTAGGAAGTTCCATAAGGGTTTAGTACCGAGGTATGCTATAGTAGTAGCAACTCTCAACTTGGGGATGGTCAAATAGATCGTTGAGGTCACCAGGGCATGGAATATGTTAAGGAGAGAAATCCTCGAGCATCCAATAAAAAGAGCAAGTCTGAAGGAGCGGTGAGTGGCCAGCATGGTCGAGGCCAAAGTAGTCATTTTGGGAAGAGACACATATTCTCCTCCAGGGAAAAAATACAGCATGGAATAGTCATAACTTTAGTGTAGCACATTCGATCGAGCGTGCTGGATTTCAAAGTAGATCTATGAGTGTTGGAAGTGCAGGCAAAGACCCAATTCCTTAGTGTAGCAAGTGTGAGATGAAACACCTTGGACAGTGCGGTAAGACAAAATGCAACTGTTATTTCTATAGGTAGTCAAGGCATATGATAGTTGATTGTCCTCACAAACTTACTATCGAGTCCTAAGCGGGAAAATATCCTGTTGGAGGTATGAGCACTGTTAATCCTGACATAATGGGAGGAGCTACATGACCCACTAGGGGCAAACAACCTACAAGCTCCGTTTCTTTTGGTCATGGTATTGTAGTAGCAGGAAGTCATTTTCACAACTATCATTCAACTCATCTAGAGGGCCATGTCTCAAATGCAGTAGTGAATGGTACTTTTTCTATCTCTGTACTTATGTATGCATTATGTTTAATTTTGGTATTATGACTTCAGTTGCATATCATATTCTGTTAAGTATGTTGGGTTATTGGTACATTTGCCAAATGGATTGTTAGGATTTTTGTTAACTTTTAGTAGCAAGATTTTTAGTTGATTCTATGGTATGGGATTTGTAATCACCATCGATAAGAATGAGTTAATGTCTTATTTAGCAGTGTTAGTTAAGAGAGAGTTTGATGTTATCTTTGATAAGCACTGGTTCTCAACTTGGTATGCTACCTTGGTTCGTTTTGTGAAACAGGTATGCTTTTGATCACTGGGTTATAGTGAAATATGTTTTTGTGATTAGCAAGCCAGTGATGTTTCGGGATATGTGACAGCCATCTAGACGGAGGGAATTATCTTTTTCACTTGTGAAGTATAATTAGTTTTTAACCGATGTGGTCCCAAGGCTCAGAATGAGTTGGAAAGCGTACTAGTCGTACTAGGATTCTCTGATATGTTTTTCATGGAGTTATCAAGATTTCCACTTGAATGGGAGTTGTGATCTGAGTTAGTGTGAGTTGAACTTTCAAAATGTTGAGTGGTGTTGATAAGTGCTCCAATGTTGGGTTCACACTAGTCTCTAGAGGCTTTAAGGTGCATTCTCATACATTTAGGATTGGCAAAGATTTTTTGCTATGTTTAACTTGGTTTTAGAAAAAATATGGAGTTCATGAATAAGGCATTCAGAATGGACTGAGATTAGTTTTTCATTGTGTAGATGATGGTAATTTAGAGAATTCGAAGGATGAGAAATAAACATCCAATTGATAATCAGTGAGAATAACCAATGAAGGTGGTTTAAGGATTTCTGTCAATAAATAAATTTTATCGAGACTATAAGAGTGCATGAGAGCTTGATGCTATGATTGAGAACAATATGTTTGAAGAAATTAGAGAAAAAGTCTGGAAATGGTGGATGACAATTCATGAGTTAGAATTGTGATTTGTATCGAAGCTAGATCTGTTCAAACATGAGTTTTAGATTATGTGATATGTGTATGATTTGGTGTTGATAAAAGTAAGAAAGTCTAGTTATTAAGGATTTTTGAGACATTAAGATTTTGAACAATGGACACTTATAAAAATTCTGGCAATTGATATGAGAAGAGATTTAACAGTTAGTGCTAAAGAGTTGATCAATTTAATAAAGTTATGAAATCGAGAAAGGTATTTCTTGGTTCCATTAATTTTGAGGATATTCGGTATATGGTAAGTAGATTTTGATACTAAGGATATTGGTAAGTTAATCTAAGGATAATAATGTTGCGTAATCTGTGAGTTGATGGCGACATCATTTGGTGATTCTGTTTGGTCACAATTGTGACTGTCAGTAGTAAAGTAGTGAGATTGTCTGGTAACAATTGTCAGATTCAATCAATCGTTTGAATTTTTTGGTAAGAAGGATTATGATTATGGATATGATCTAATTCTGATTCAATTATGGTTTAAATCTTATAAGCTAATGTATGGATTTGATTTGTTGAACTATGAGATTTTGTCCATGAGATGATTAATTTCTTAGGGTAGTTTATACTATCTTCGATAGCAACATTTGGATCTATTATGTTTCCCTCTGTATTCCATGATTGCAGTTCTGGTTGGATTGGTAATTGTGTTTAAGTTCAGATGACCTTGCTGGGTGTTGTCTAGTTCATTCCCTTTTGACTAATCATTAGAACTTTGGATGTTTGATCTTTGACAAGTGTGAGAGTTTGGATTTTCTGGCATGAGGTCTTCAGGCTATAGAAGTGAATGTCGGGTATTGATAGAACGTGCAAGAAGTAAATTGGAGAAGGTTGGAATGACAATGTATGGAATCATTGTCTGAGTTGTTGAATGTAAGCTAACATTTTGCCCCCGGGTTTGTATTTGTGCAATCTGGTTTTCCTAGGTATACTTCCTTTGGGAATTTGCATCAGGTCGGTTCTTTGTTGTGATTCTATTGTTAGTTGAGGTTAGGTTTGTTTTGTAAATGTCCTGTGGAGGCATCATTCTGACGAGATGTTGCATTGGTGTTTGCACTTATTCGTTTTCACCTATGCATAAGTCTGCACCTAATGTCTATACGTATGCATTTCTCTACATCCTCTGTCTATGCATTTGCATATTCAACATTATCTATGTATGTCTGTATATTTGGATTTAAGTGTTAGTAGAGATGTGGTGAATTATATGATTGGGATTTTGTATTATGCTTTGATACACAAACTTGGGTCTACTTTTGATATGTGAGTATTAGACTATGATTAGATTGGGGATTACATTTATGTTAACACCTAATGTATCTTTGTATTCCTTCTGATCTTATTCATTTGAAAATTTGAGGATGAATTTATTTTGAGGGGGGGAGTATGTAATACCCCACCTATCATGACTAGATTCCAAGTAGCTGTCTGTTCAACTCCAATTTGATCATTGGATGTATTTTTGAAGGTTTAAGTGTTATGGAACCTCGAGAATGATTCAGCTCGTGCATGCAAATGGAGGAAGTCAAGGAAAGCTGTTAGGAAATGGCAAGATGTACGTTATTCATTTGGAAATGTACGTCATTGGAAAATTGTGCAAGACGTATGTCTTGGTTAGTGCAACGTACGTTATTCTTGTTAGACATACGTTGATCATAATTTTTATAGAACAAAAGCTTTTGGATGCAATTCTGAGCCTCACAATGTACGTTGTGTGTATGAGACATACGTTGTCAGTGTCCAAGACATACGTTGCGTGTAAAATGATGTATGTTACCGTTGTAAATCAGTGAAACAATGTGTTTTGGTCTGGGGTCATTATATACTCTGAAACCCGACCCCTTTCGGCGAACTTCACATTTTTTTCACTCCAATATGCTCCAAATCCGTCTGAAACTCTCTCCCATTGCCTCCATTTGATTCCTTAAAATCTTTGAGTTAACATCAAGCTTCTAATCAATTTCATTCTTGATTTTCATGCTTTAATCTCGGATTTAGTTTTTTGGCCGAATTTGAATGTTTGCTGCTTGATTCGATGACAATATGAGTTGTAGATGGTTAGAATATGTTAGATGGAGGCTGGAAATGTATGGATTTGGTTTAGGTTTTGTTGTTGATGCATGTAGGTTGAGTTTGGAGTTTTGGGTGACGTTTAAGATATAATCTTAGTTTTGAACGAATTTTTGATTTGATTTAAGCTATTTTCTGTTAGTTTATGATAGAATGAACTTAAAATTTGTACGGGCTTGTGTTGGAATTGAATATTGATGATGGTTGGTTATTGGTTAAGGTTTGGAAGACTAAAATTGAGACTTTGACGATTTTGAGTTTTGATTTGGTGAAATTGATTGTAGATTTCTGTATTGGAGTATGATTGGAAGCAATTTGGGTGATTTGAGAATGTCAAGTGTCAGTTGATACGAATTTTTGGATGTTTTTGGAACTATTTCTATCGCAGGGACTAAATTGCAATGTTTTGAATGTTTGAGGCCCGATTTGTAATTTTGGATAACTTGAGGAACTTTGTAATTTTTGAAAAGTTTAGGGAGTGATTTATAATTTTTCACGACTTTGGGGACTAAAGTGTCATTTGGTAAAAGTTTGGGGACCAATTTTTAACTTTGCAAAATGCAAAAGGTTAGATGTTCAATCGTAAAAGGTTTTCGGATGTCGTCTGGGGTTTAGGTTTCTGCATATGCAATTCATGCATTTTCAGTAATTCCATAATTACCACGTTTGAGTCTATTGTCATCCATTTCTATTTTCAACTCTGTTTGACATCCGATGTGACTAGCCATTCACCGTGGTCAGTGATTGGATTATTGGCTCAGCGTCCAGGTGACTGGGATGTCATCTCTAGACACATAGATTGTTTATTCTGAAAGTATATATGTGTGTGTGTGTGTGTGTTTCTTATGTGCTCCGACGCTACATGTAATCTAGACTAATTAAAGGATTGGTAATCTTAAAATCTGATTTGTGTGATACTTCTGTGATATGAAAACACGTTTGAAATCTATTATATTTTCTGTAATTAAATAAATCCATTTTTTGAAAATTATTACGTTTTCAATAATAAATATTATGCTTAGTAAATTATAATTTTTTGTAATACATATTACATTCTGAATATATATATATATATATGGGACACCTAGCTAAGTACCAATGCTCTAATAATTTGCTTGTGTGGCTATAGCTCGCCCAAGTGGCTATCTTCTACCTAGATGGTTGTTCTTTGCCTAAGTGGCTAACCTTTGCCTAAGTGGCTATAGTTTGTGCCTTATTGGTTATCATGGGATTCCATATGAATCCGACTGTCTGATTTCGGTCCCTTCATTTTTACTATTATTCTCACTATTTTTGAAAATAAACACTGTGTTTAAATGCATGTTGTATGCCATCTCTGCGAAATACTTTGGAAATGGTTTTTGAACTAATAGTAATATGTATTAGTGTGTATATTTATAAGGTATAAGTATATTTGTGCATGTGGTATTTTCGAAAATATTTTCAAAATGTTTATGTGATGTCCTAGAGGCACTTTAGAGTGTCGTCCCTCACTGAGCTTTACCCCCCATTTAACATTTCATGTTATTTTAGCTTATGTGCTCAATGAGGATCTCCGTTCAGCAGTGAGTGCCCTTTTGATTGGGTCAGTTTGTATGTATGTCAGATGCTTCACGTCGGGTAGTGAGTTATGGCTATATATTTGAATACACTCTGTTTAACATATTTTACTTCTAATGATTTATTTCACATTTAATATTATAACTATGTTTTATTATTAAAGGGTATTACCCTTAAACTTTATATTGGTTAAATTTTTTTTAATATGTCTAATAAGCTGGCTAATAATAAGAATGCGGGTAGATGTTTTATTCTCCGAAGCTTGTGCGGGATTGGTCGGTCCTTCGGCTCGCCTAGTACGCTGGTCATGTTCAAATCTCAGGTATGAAATCTTTTCTGTTATATATGCACCAGCCATTGATGACAATAACCCAACTACATAATTCTGCTATGATTTTTAGTCTCACCTTGAAAAATCCACTAATAATAGTTGGACACAAATCTTTTTTTTGTAAAGGTGATTGATCGATGTCTATCATAAACACACGATAGTCGATGCAATAATAAAACCTTTAGAATATTCCTAGGGTATCGTATCCACAGGGACGAGTACTAAATGTGATCAACGTACAAGAAAATAAAACATGTAAAGAAGTGATATTTTTGTATGTTTCTATAAGAAACGAAATCTAAAACGTACTAGAAAATAAAACATGTAAAGAAGTGATATTTTTGTATTTTTATAAGAAACGAAGTTTAAAAGACAAGCAATAAAACAAGCGTTAGGACTTTCGAGACTCAAGCAAGACTTATATTCACTACATTTATAAATGGGTTATGGGATATTTAGTGTTTTCTCGCTGTAATTGCTTAAAACCTTTCTAAAGATCATTTAAGCTATGTCTCCATTTATTAGGAGGGTCCTTCTAGCATTTATCAAACTAAACTCATTAAGCTCTCTTGGGAATTTCATCGATCACTTTATAGGCATGGATATCTCTATTACATAACCTAACAAGTTTAATGCATGTCAACCTCACCTAGCCTTCTTCTTTTGATCCTTCAACTAAATTTGTCAAAACTATCATTATGATGGCCAAACACAACAATAGTCAAATAATACATGTCATTAAATCAAATCAAACAATACAACAAAAATGACATTCAAAGTACAAGATATACTACAAATATGGCATTAAAAGCACAATCTCCATTCATAAATATAGTAAATAGTTATCAAGGGTCTACATCTCTTAGCCCTAACAAGGTATTTAAGCTACCATGATTATGTAAAACAAAATAAGACAATGAACATCAATATAAATCATGGTAACTAATAAATATAAGAGAGAAAGGAGAAAAACGGATGTAGAGAAATCCTCTCTAGGTAGATTTTGAGATAAATCCTTTTTCTTAAACATGTTCTCCCTCTCTTCTTAAAACCCTAAAAAACATTCTTCTAAACGAAAGAACAAAGAAAGAAAAGATAAAGTTTATGATTTCTAAAGGTTGCCTCCCTCCTTTGATGCATATATAAAGATTATTTATTGGCATTTTGAAGTTCCAAAAAACCCTAGACAAGCTTTCCACTTGATGTAGGCAACTTGTCCACTTGAACTCCACTTTTTTTTTTTGAAGAGAACTTGAAGTCCACTTTTTGTACATCATCTGACCAATTACCGCAACTTTCTCTCTCCTCTTTTTAAGTCGGGCACGGTCACCGCCACGACCGTGTCATAAGACCGTGGTGAAGCCATGGCCTAGCCACGGAATTTTGCATGGTCATGGGCCCTCTCTGCCCATTGTGTGCACTTGAGAAGGTGGCCATGGTCGTGGCCCTGGAGCGTGGTTACAGACTTTACTTCGCGCAACATTCTATCCGGTTTTCCTTGCACTTTCTTCCATTTGTCTTACAACTTTCACAACATAATTTTCATGTCTTTTTCATCCCTTTTCATCTCATTTCATGATTTCCTTATCACCCTACACCAAACAAAAAATAGTATAAATACATCAATAAAGTACATGTAGGGCAAAAAAATGTTATATATTAGTGCTTGAATTCACATATACATTTAGTGTACATCAATGATCTCTAATATCATTTGGCTTTGCAACTGCTATATTCTTGCACATCTTACATGGGAAGAAAATTTTTTAACCATCTCTAAATGTGGTTGACTGAAGCAATGAAAATTTAACAAACTCCTCAACACCCCTCACAAACATAGGATGTAACAATCCTTCATCATTCTCTTTCTTATAAATCCACAATTGTCAATGCAACATTTTATGATCAACCTTCTGTCACGACCCAAAATTGGGTTGTGACCGATGTATGAGGCGAATCATCTATAAGAGCTCGGCCCATCTCACACAAGTTTCAGAGATCAGACATTCTACCCAACTTGTTCGATTAAAACAGTTATCAAACCATTTATAAAGTATAAAAAAAATTATTTTGAAATCATATGCATATATAATACGTTATACAAAACGAAGTCATAATATAAGATAAGTATGAAAATAACAGAGAACAAGTATAAATCCAAAAGAAAAAATATCATCTGTAAAATTTAGATCATCATTATTGCATCCAAAACATCATAGAAACACATAAAATAGTCCCTAAAACTCGGATCCTTCAAACCCATTTCAAAAAACAATGAATCCATCATTTTCAACCCATTTCCATACTTTCCCAATTGAATCTGTCCATATTTAACAAAAACCAAACATCAAATATGTCTTAGTTGCTTTAGAACTGAAACTTCAGTCCCACCAAGTGCCAAATGAATCAACACACTCCAAATGATGCAATATCTGAAAATGAAAGCAAGAAACACTATTGAAATCAAATGCTTACCTTAAACTTTAAGAGAGGAATGAATCAAGGTTTAGATAGCTAAAACGAATGGTGTCTGAGGTATGGGGGAGAGAGAGAGAGAACTAAACTGGGTAATGGAAGACTTGATTTAAAAGAAAGGATTTAGTGTTGGGTGGTGTCGTTCTAGTATCTGTCGAGAAATGAAACGCACGTACCAGGCTGAAACGTGCATTTCGACCTTTACCTAGCACAATCATAGACAATCGAATTTTCCTGTGGACGACAACCAACGACAAAACGTGACGCCGTTGAACCAACCACACGAGATGCGCATTTCAACGTCAAGACGCATGTTTCGTCCCAATTTTTTTCCACCAACAACATTTCTTCCATTCTCTTCTTTCAATTCAAATTGATTCAGTCAACATTCAAAGACTTCAATGATTCAAACTCAAAATTAATCCCTCTATCATTAAATATAAAATTCAAAATTTAACGAAAAATCACCGAAAAGATTGATTGGAATGAGCGAGGTATTACACCTTCGATCCTAAATATCATTAATTAAATTAATGGTTTAAAAAAGTGATTAAAATGTCCATAAATCAAATCATGTTAATTCATACTTACACAAACTCACGTACATGAAAAATCATACAATTCATATGCACAAAAACTCGTATATATAAAGAATTCATATATAAAAATTTTTAATAATGTCATACATGCGTAAATTAATTCATACGCTACCTTGTTTCATTAAATAATTAAATCAATGAAAAAATACAGTGAAGAATCACCTACAATTGTATAATTTCGAATAAAAGACTTATTATAGTGGAGGAGGGTGTAACATCTCGCTCATTAAATTTTTGATCTTCGAGATGATCATTTGGGTGTCAAGATCCTTGTATGGGATCCAAGGTGATTATTGTTGAGTTTCCCTTAAGTTTAGATGTAAACAAGCTCCATGAAATGATCCTTATGTGCATAAGCTAAAGGAGTTTGTACACAAGCTGAGAAAGAGTTAAGCATGCAAGCACTAAAACTTATGTACTTAAGCTAGAAAAAGTACACTTACATACGCAAGGAACAAGTTACATATGTAATGAGTGACATACTTACGTAAGCATTAAAGTTGTGTATCTAAATATTGGCAAAACTAAAATAGCTAGTGGAAGCATTTTGGAACTAATTTACACACGTAAATGACCGAGTTACGTACGTAAGCCATCTGTTACGCACATAAGACTCAGAACTTTAGTGAAATGGTGAGTTTGATGAGTGGGCCTATAAATGCCACTCCCACACCCTTTGGTTGGCTATAACTCATTCTAAACACACTCTTTCACTCCAAAAGTACTCTCTCTTCCTCCCCTCCTTGCTCATCCTTCAACCCACCCAAGATTTTGAGGTAAGATGTCATTTTCTTCTCATTTTGTTACCATCTCATATAGGATAAGGCCCTAGTACATGCATCCATCCAATATTTTGAGGTAAGATGCCCTTCCCTACTCATTTTTTATAGCATTTCATGTAGGAAGATGATCTAGTTCATGCACACATACAAAGGATCTAATAGATGTCTGCAGGCAAATGATGTTGTCTTGCATGCTGGATGTGGTGTTAGGTTAGGAAGAATTTTATGTATTTAAGTTGGAAATTTACTGATTGTGGTTGAATAAGTGAAGAAATGATGCGATTAGGTAGGAATGTGATTATTGGAGTTGTTCTTGAAGTGCATGACTAGGTTAAGGATTATGTTGGAATATGAAATTAGAGATTTTGATGATAACTTGTGTAATCAGTTGAATGGGCTGCAAACGAGCCGATCTGCTCTGTGTTTGGCTCGTTAACAAACAAGCCAAGCTTGAAAAGATTTTAAGCTCGAATTAATAAATGAGCCGAGTAACATATAAAAGCTCGCGAACAGGCTCGTATGTGTGTTCATGAATAGACTTATGAATAACCTCATTAATGTGTAAGCCAACACACAGGCACAACAAGACCTTCCACGCCCGTGTATTGCCTTACAAGACTGTGTCTTTTCAGTGGTGCGTCAAGCTTTGTCGTTTAATATCCGTTTTGCTTTGTTTTTGCTTAATTCCATCAAGACACCATCAAACGACCTGAAAAAGGAAATATAAAAGATTTAAGTACCAGAACTCACCAATAACGCTCAAATTATAACAAAAACGATAAGAAATGAACGGTGCAAACATATATAAACGAACATTTATCAGGGCATCTCAGGTT
>CAODLS012608427.1:0-25803 GCA_948243855.1 Flueggea neowawraea
TATACAAATAAAATTGTTTTTGGCGAAGATATATACTACAATCTTTGAGGTTCCGCGAAATAAAAAATGTCTTTGAGATTAGCCACAAATGTTAGTCAATCTCCCGCCAAATTTTCTGCCTTGACAAAGAAGATGGAAACCCCTTTCTTTCTGTCTTGAATATCTTCCTGAGAAATTATGCCCGTCCCTCTCCACCACTGCAACCAAATCTTTCCCGGCCTTATTTGTTCGGACCCAAATCCCATGTCAATGATCCATCACCATTTCATCCGATTCAAATCAGCGCTTTTTTTAGGACTAGTAATGCTGGACCAGACAGAGTCATGGTACTATTACTCTATCTGTACTACTTGTCTCGAAAAAAAAAAAAGAAGAAACTGGACCATGTTTTAGCCTCAATCGCTGCAGCCGTTTAATCTACGTCGTTTAACCTCTCGCTTCTCTGTTAATTCAGTGCCAGCAATGATGGTTAAGCTAAAGGTCTCAGTACTTACTGATATTGTACTGCGCTGGTCCAAGACGCTTAATGGTGTTCTGGTGCTCGATATTGAGTCGTCCCATCCCATTTCCTCCATTTCTCGAATCAAATTGAAGCATTTTTGCAACCTGTCCTGAACCAATCATAATATATATTTGTCAGATTCAAGATAAAATGTCCTCGCAGCATGGACCGACCACCAGTAAATCTTGGAATTAAATTGTCACTTTCTAATGTGTATGTTGCTTACTTTATTTACATATTCAGAGGAGGAAATTGAACTTCTGAAGGAAGGAAACTGTAATGGGAATAGTTCATAGGAAGCCAGAAGAAGTGATGATGCTGCAATAATTGATGGCTTGAACTCCAGTAACTTGATTTCTGCAATAAAGCAGGAATAGCACAACGTGAGCTATGTATGAAGCTAATTAATTTTACTGTTAGAGATTGGTAGTAAAGAGTTTTACACTAATTACCATAATGAGCTTTGAAGATAATGTCCATGGCTCGACGTTTGAGGGCTTTTGTCAAGCTTGGACCTTTGAATTCGACATGAGAGATGAAGAAGGAAACGAAAGAGAAAGGGGTTACTGATCTCATTCTCCAATTCAAAGCATTCAGAATGAGAAGCTCCATCCGATGAATTGAATCCGCATGGAACATGAGACCTACCTCGTTCTGTTTCATTGATTCAATTATTCCCGTCAGTTACCCTCACCATCTCTGTAGCATAATAAAATGGACAAAATGATAAATTCAATCACCTGGAAATCAGTGATTGAGAAATGGATGTTCTTCATCTTTGCAGCCAGAGAAAGGCAAGAAATTACTGTAAGACTCAGAATCCACGGCCTTCCTTGCTGAAAAAAAATGTATACCAACAAAAAAACAGGGTTCTGTTCAGAAATGAATGAAGGCTCATACAATAACTGTATAAAACTTAATTTTTACCAAAACTAATACAAAAAAGAAATAGTTTTTGATTGGACGTACCAGCGTTTCTTGCGTGGAGATGAACCGGTCCATGTAATTAACAGCAAGGTAAGGAATGAAAGGGTCATGGTTACAATAATATTGTGCCTGCACGACCAATTAACAAAGACATAAACAAGAAATGCAAATACCAATGATAAGAGAGCCTATAAGCAAGCAAGAATAGCTAGCTGGTGTTTGTTAATTACCTGTAACATGAGAGAAATGGCTTCTTGACGAGAGGAAGCATAAAAGTCAGAAGAGTTCAAGCAGTGAAGGAAGTTTCTTGAAGGCATGTGATCTGACTCAGTAGAAAATAGTTTTGTCATAGTATCACAGTGGTGTTCTTTGAAGCTTGTCAATGAGTGTTCAAGATCAAAATCCATTTGTAGTGTTTCCGTTTCTTTTTTTGTTGGTTTTGAGGTCTTATAAAAGAGTGCAATTTTTTGTTTTCAATGTAACAGAGAAACTATATGGTCAATGGAAAAGTGTAAGAAAAGTGGAGCTCATAGACAGGCACAATGATGATGGAAAGAATTTAGCTTTGGTTTCTGTGCTATCACAGAGGTTTACTTTTTTCTTAAAAAATAAAAGAAAATAAGAGGAGAAGATGACTCTAGTCTCTAGGTAGTCTTCTTCTTCTACTAGAAGAGTTTTCGGTTGAAGCTGTTCCACTAACTTATATGAATGCTGCTCTCACGGACTCACTGTGGGGGTCCTTTTCTCTCTCTTGGAAGAGGAAAGAGTAAATTCAGAAATCAAAAAGGGGAAAGAAAGTGTAGAAATTCTAGGAATAAAGGGTCGACCTATTTTACAAAGCAAGCAAAAGAATGTGCACAGATTTGTAAATTTTCAGAGTAAATTTTAGAATAATTTTACTTACTTTGGAAAGAGCTTTGCATATGTTATTCAATTGAAACAAACAGAAAAGGTTTGCATGTGCTCGTCCCGATTAGGACTGTCATCTATCCAAGCCTAGCTTTGGAGTGTTCAAATTCGACTTGACTAAAATTTTCCGAATTCGAGCTCAAAATATTGTTCAAGTTTGGCTCGTTACAAAGCTCACAAGATTGTTCGCGAGCTTTTCGAAGTCAACTTAACAAAGTCTCAAATAAAATTGTAAACGAGATTGCAAGTTCAAATTAGGTAAAAACTCTAAAAAATATATTTAAGTTTAAGTTTGTTCAATAAAATCATGTTGAGCATATAGTTGAACAAAAAATTATTAGAAGTTTTAGTTTGTTTCAGAAGTTCAACATAATATTAGATCTTAAGCGGACATATTTGTATTTTTATAGGTACAGTCGATTAGTTCAAACTTGCACTTTTATTAATGTGGCTCAAATATTAAATAATATTTCAAACTTAAATTTTTTTATAATTTAGTTTAAAACATATATAACCATATATATATTTATATATTCATACACACACACACACACACACATATATCTATATATATATAAATGAGCTTACAAACGAGTTTGCTCACGAGCATTGTTCATGAATACATAAATGAGCTTGTTTGCAAGCTTTCAAGCCGAATTTTTGGGTGTTCAAACTCGGCTCGTTTATTGATTTGAGCTTAAAATTTTGTTCAAACTCAACTCGTTTATTAACAAGCTGAGTCATGAACGAGTTTTTATTGAGCTGAACTCCGAGTAGCTCGGCTCATTTACAGCCCTATTCTTGATGTCCTCCACCGCTTTATAAGTACTCTTCTTTTATGCAAAAACTAAAAAATGTATCATATTTTGTTAATGATACACGTATATCATAAACGCGTTATTTTTTTAATGATACATGTATAATCTATCAAATTTATTTATTTACAATCTATTCTACAATATACTATAAACAAATATTACCATCGGCTTTAGAGATTTGGTAAAATAATTTATCTCTAGAACCAAATCAATCAAAACTGAATTGAGAATGTATTCTGAATAAAAGCAAAATAATTTGATGCTCAAACATATTTTGCATGTTTTGTTTGGATTGTAATCAATGTTATGGCATGAACAAAACAAAAGAACCATTTGGCGCAGTGTGGTCCATTCCCAGAAGATAATGTGCACAAGTATATATCATTTCTGGCTCGACTAGCACTAAGGAGACCATGATGCTGCAAAACAAGTTGTTTGAATCTCAAAAGACAAAAGACACATTAATTACAAGCACCATACATTCTCTCCAACACAGAATGTATATATGCTATCAACATTAAATCCTCTCTGTTCTCACTGTGAATAAAACATTGCAATAATAATATTAGGGCGGCAGCAAGAATCCAGCTGGGACGCTATTCACGAGATTAACAGAAAATGGACGACCCCATATGTGTATGTGCGTGTCAGATATGGATCATACAATTGAGACCAATCGATACAGTCCTGTATGAGATCCTTTGCAAATTAAATCATTGGGTCCATGCAAATTCATACAATATATATAAGCTCTGCATGTCACTCACGTGTGTGTTGTAAATGTCCAATTGGTAGTACTACTTTGTCTTATCTGCTTTATTATGTTTTGTGTGCGTGATTATATGGCTTTGTAATGACCACCACTCCATGTGTTAGAGAAAAGATTATCTCTTTTAACCACTTTCTTTGAATTTCAGCACACGAGACTCCCATCAGAACCCCACCACAACAATGTGTCTCCAATTCGCAGAAATTTCCCAATTCAAAAAACAAGAAATGAGAATTGTTTCTTTGATAATAAGGGTTTTTTTTATCAGTTTGATAATAAGGGTTGGCAATTTTTCTTCCACATATATGGGACAATGTAATTGTTTGAGAATGCTAGAAGATGGTAAAAGAAGAGAGCCACATATATATATGCACCACTAGTACATTATCTAAACTAAACACCTCGATCGAGTTAGAGAAGCCAATAGGTGGATCCAGATAAATAGTAAAATAGATATCAATTGAGAGGCCAAAAATTGAATTTGGGTACGTATAGATAGATAGTAAAAGGTCCTTTAAGTCTCCAATGCCTTCCTTGTTTTTTAGTTTGATATTGCAGAAATGCCATTCATTAAAGATATATTTTGATGCACTGTGCAAATAGTATGAAATTGCTTTTCATAAATCTAATATTACCATTTTTTTTTCTTTTTAATGGGAAGAGCCGGAGAGGATTACCTTTTCCTTTTTTATTGCTTTCACGGGTTTGACGTTTTTTTATGTTTGACTTGATCGACTTCAATATATTTTTGACCTTATATTCGAAATTTCGATCAATTATAGAACCACTGACACTATGACAGAATGGTCAGTAGAGTAGTGAATTATTTTTTGCTTTCACGGGAAATAAAATAAAATAATTAAAAAAATTGCTTTATTGTGAAAAGAGACGACGTTGAGGAAGAATGTGAAAAGCAAAATCAAACCCTTTTTGGAGGGCAATCAACAAGGGTATCTCCTTCGGCTTTTCCCTTGTTTAGGGTTTACTCTACTAAACTGTTTTCTGCGACAATCGTTGAAATGGGTCATCATTGCACCCTGGTCAAAACCATTTATTTCTGTCCTGTGCATCCGAATGAAATAATGAAAAATTAACAGTTTCATAAACCAAGTATGATCATTAATTATTAGTTTCTTTATCCCCATTAGCCCAAATAAGATAGTACAAGAAATTACGACTCCTATAATTACCTTCTAGTTGACCAGATATGTCGTTGACAATTTAACATAATTAATCATCATGAAAATCATCATTCATCCTAGTTAAAAACAAGACTGAGGTTTTTACCCCCTACAGTACAATTATGTGATTGAAAAATCTAATCAGTATACGTGTCTAAATAGTACTGGTGATCATTAAAAGAAACAACTGAATATTGCTTGCATCGAAGATTAACTACGTATAAACAATATAGTTATCTGGTTGTAAAGTAAGATTTGACGGGGAAGACAAAGTAAAAAGGATATATAGAAGCAGCCAAAGTAACTTTAATCTTGAACCAAATATATATACATCCTGATGTCATACAGCATATATAGTTTCTTTCCTATTTTATTCTTTGTTTAATTTTGTTTTGTTTACTTTGGTAGTGAATGTAATTTTGTTGGAGAGCCGGTGGATTCTCTGCTGAATTCATTGATTCAAGAGAAAGGCTAAAGCTCATATACAAACGCATATCTGATTTAGACATTGGGAGACCTACAAAGTGCTTGCTTTTCCTTTTATGTCTCTCTTCCCACACTTCGTATATTGGTCTTCAACTTCATACTATTACCTAAGTAGTAAAAGGTTGAAATGGTGAAAACAAATGCATGCCTTTTTCACCCGATAGAGAGAGCAACATCGTTAACGTCCTAAATGTGAGACAATCCAGGTGGGGCCTTCCCAATTTAGTCTTTTAATTGGACAAAATGATTAAACTACCACCATTGTGCGTGCCCCTTTTGGCTGCTCTCGCTATACCTCGGCATGAACACAGCGACCGTGAGAGCTGTGTCTAGTCATTTTCCTTCTTTTTTTTTTTCTTTTAACGAGCTGATTAGGAGGCATTATCCGTATACTCACTCCACTCTTTTAACGAGCTCAATAGGAGGCATTATCCGTATACTCACTCTACTCAGATGCCGTTCAAACCCAAGACGCATGCGTCCAAGATATAATGCCCATCCGCTAGGGCAAATCAGTTGTGGCTTTCTTTTTTTAGCTTGGATAGTTAATTTATTTGAAAAAAAAAAAATCAGCTACAAGAAAGTTCCAAATGCACCGACAGAGAATTTAGCGCTTGAGGCTTATGTTTTATTTGAGAGGTTTTTTTAACTCACGTCTTTCTTAACTAAACGACTTTACAAATTAACCACAATGGATGACTGGAACCATCTTAAATACTGTAGACTTGATAGCTCAATTTTTATGAGAACCAATTGACAAAAAAAAAATGATAATCTACCTAACAACACAACAACATGAAATGCAAATACTTAGTTTTTTTTTAATTAGAGAATAATGTTTATTTTTTTATTTTAGTTTTAATATTTTTTTTGGATGAATTTTATTTCTTTTATTTTTTTATAAATTAAAGTTTTTATTTTTAATAGTACAGACTGAGTTTTATTGTATTTTCCATGGTTTTCAATTTTTTATTTTATTTTCAATTTTCATTTAATTTTTATTTAAAGGAATTAACTTTCTCTCATTTGGTTTTGTATAGCTTCATTTTTTATTTTTTACCAATTTTTTTCGATTTTTTATTTGTTTTTAAAATGTAAAGTAGTTTTCATCTTGTTTTTATTTATTTTATTAGTTTTAAATTTGTTATAAAAAATAAACTTGATTGAAAAAATAGGAAAAGCAAATGAGAACATAAAATAAACCAAATAAAGATCCAAACATAAAATATGATAAAAAAATAAAATTAAATTAAATGAAAATGAAAAATAAACTTAATGGAGAATAATTCAGGCTAAGCAGAATTAAAAAAAAAAAGATTATATTTCCAAGATAAAATAAAAAAAAAACCATTGAAAAAAAAACACATAAGGTTGGGCCATCCAAATAGCCGGCCCGACCATTCAAAAGGAAGCGGGGCCAAGGGGGTGTATAAGAAAGTGGAAATTACACCCACAGACTTTTCAAACATATTAATCCACCCGATTTAAAACATTTCATGTTAAGGCGATCGAATTTCACTAAAAAATAAATAATGAATGAAATTTCACTTTTAGAGATCAAGGAGAGATTTAGTAACTAACTAAATCATGGACATGTCTTTTATCTTTTTCTATCGCTACGTTTTTTGTTTGTAATTAAGGTACATAAAAATTTGAAACGACAAATATCAAAACTTAAAAAAAAATTAATTTCAATTCTTTCTGGCCACTACACTGCAAACTACCCTATTGACCACCGCTTACCCACCCTCAACTATCTCCAATCCCTCGAGGTCCAACCCGAAACCACGTGGATACTCGGACCGACGTTTCTCTTCAGGTTTCAAATTTTGAGACTGGTCCTTCTGTTCCTGGGAAGAAGAGTTTGACGAAGAAAACAGCTTGAAGCAATAACCATCGACTTATGCTTTGTTCTGGGCATGTGGATAACCTAGGCGATGCCATCGCAATGATTTAGCAACGAGGAATTTAAGAAACGTTCTTCAAGGATTTATGTTGAAGGTAGTGCATAGAACCTGGTTGTTAGTGTTTAAACGGCAAAGTCGTTCTGGAAACTTGAAAAATAAGGACTAGGACCTGGTCTTGCTGGGAGAGTAATCCATTCTATGTTATTATTGTTTCCATTCTATGATATTATTGAGCATATATTTCTAGGATATATTGTTTATTATTGTAGCAATATACCTTCTATCAATATTTCATAATTAATATCGTATTAGTATATTTACATTAACTACTCGGGAGTACACGTGCGTTGTAGGTGATTCTTGTTTTTATAAAAAAAATTATAAATTTTTGTAGATTGTATAACTAAGTTATTGTTTATTAAATAATATTTTTGAGTAGAAGACAAATTAGTTGGAAATTAGATAAAATTTGACATATTCATACAAAAAAAAATAGACGATATTAGTATAAATACGCTTTATTATTTGATTTTATTCAATACAGAGTGTATTATAGTTGTGACAGAAGAACTTCTTTGTAAACAACGTTCTTTGTAAATGTTGTCGTTGTTTTCGTCAGCTTATCACTTTTGATGAGAATCGTTGTTGTACTCATTGAGACGTCTATAGATAGTGTGACATATAATTGTCCATGGAAAAAAAACATGTTGCAATAAGTAAACACCAACATTTGGTATCGTCTGTCCTTATGTCTTGTTAATTGTCATTGCAAAATACAGACGAACTGAAAATTGTTTTATCTTAAATTGAAATGGATACCCTCGTTTTCTACTGGAGATAGTGGAATTCTTGGCAACAATACTTGCTTCCCATAATGTTGTCCCATTGTAGTTTCTGTATGTATGACATTTATATCAAAATTCTTGTAAATCATCCTTGTGCCATTGCACAAACCATTTGGCGGATCCAAATTTATCAAAAGAATGATTGGACAATTGACCTTGAGTTCTAATTGGGGGAAGGGGCAATCTATTCGACATTAGCGTATTCAAGAACTCTTCTTCATAATAATTATTGGTTTTGTTCATTGCCTCGTCAAAACTGTTGAATATCTTGCTTTCTACCAGAAACATCTTGACCATCCTCTCATTGAGTTGTTCAATTTACTCATTCGTTGTTGCAAGTATGGCTCTTGTGATCATGTAGTTTGTTGAGATTGAATTTTCTGCCAAATTTGGGAAACGACGTGGATTAAAGCATCCTCACTATTTTCGTTATTTTGGTGTGGAATGACCATTTGTTCTGGTATTGTGATCATGTCTTCCTCTATCGATAGTTCTTCTCCATTTCCCACATGAAGAAGAAAATCTCCAAACTCCTTATCTGCACTGGCTCTCATATTTACTTAATCTCAGAACTTCCATTTTGGGCCACAAGTAAGATTTGATCAAACTTGCATTGATTGTTTGTTGCCTCATTCCACGAGACACTACTAGAAGTAATTATATGAAATCACTGCCAAATGCAATTACTTTTCCTCCAAAAGGTGTTGGATAGCTCACGATGTCTTGAATTCTTCTGTAAACTATTTATAGGCTTCAATAAACCCTAGTCCTAGTCTTACTATGAGATTTAATTCCTGCCCTACAAGAATTCTTTTATCCTAGTCCAACAAGGATAGACTACTATACAAAAATTCCTTTATCCTAGTCTAATAAGGATAGACTACTTCAATATTTATTCATTAATAAATATATGTACAAATTTTGGCCGTATATTATTTCATAAATAAAATGCCTCTTCTTATTGCATAAGGAAAACACCAATTACTTGCAGACCAAGTCAAATAATCTTTTCTTATCATGCAAGGAAATGAATTTAATTTGTCTTAAAACTATTTCAAACAAATTATGACATCATTTTATTTAGCATACATATTAAAAAAATCATCCAATTAATTGTATTCAAAATGTACACATAAAATAATAGCAAGATATATCATTAAATATATAATACAATTCATTCTAGTATGTGACCTTGTAGGTCCGCTCAATATTGACAGTATGCCCAAATTACCGTTTAGACCCACAAGTTATAAACGGGCTCCAGCAAGTCATTATAACTACCCAACTTGAGCAAATTCGATGATTTGACAAAAACTAATACATAGTTCGATGTTTAGTCATTTTGTCAGTCGATATCTAGATTAAGTATAAAGCATGGATCATGTCATCTTCATATAGCTTAACCAAATATTTCTTGATACCCAAGTAGACTAACCAAAACAAATGTTATTGATAACCCTTTATCAATTTCAATTCAGCACAACCATGCATTTCATCACTCGTACTTATCAAGTGGCTAAGATATATCTCACTTAAATAAGAGTGGGACAAATTCATTCATTATCACTCGCATTCTTCCATATGATTTATTATATTTCCAATTATAACTTATATTACCATCCTATTACGGACGATGTTGAACTATATCAAAATATAAAGCTTCTCATGTAGGAATCTATAGTGAATTCAGGTCGAATGACTCAAATATCACTACTGCGATAAGAAGTACTGATGACATGTTTCATGTAGTATTTCTCACAGCGGGTAAGTCCAATATCATATTCTCAACATGTATCTATATTCAAAGTGGCATCTCATATCTATGGCCAGTAAAACGTGATCATCTCTTAAAATGCATACTAGTCTTGACTTATTATCATTCTCATGACAATGAACGACCAAGGACAATTTATAATAATTTTTTTTTATTTTAAGGTTTTACTATCAAGTTACGCATTTGATGACATAAGATATAATTAACTATTTATAGATACTTTTATCAAGTTATTGCATTAAAAAATAATAAGATAATCTATATGTTGAAAAGAAATGTCTCATATTTATTAAATAATAATATCAATAATAATGTACATATGATTGAGTTAGAGCATATCACTAACAGTGAGGTATTTATAGGAAGACAAAAATAGAGGTGATTTGATGGTTTTTAAATGGTAGAATCCTCATAAATATTAGATATTAGAATTTGTCTTTGATAACACATCTTTCAGATAGAATTTGTCTCTACACAAATAGCTAGTTGAATAATGAACAAATTGACATTGCAAACGTGATTGATTATAAACAAATTGGTTAATAGTGCATTATCTAAACGTGGTTCTCAAATTCAAACGTGAATTTTTTTATTTTTTATTTTAAAAATTGTAATTATAAAACCTGGTTGGCAATAATACTCAATCTTGCATAATTGGAACATCTAAATAAGATGAACGCTTGGAATCGGGACTAAATTTAAGTTTGAAACATGATGGATTGGTTCTCAAATTCCATACCTAGAATGATAACATGAATTCTTGTTTACGTGAATTATCTAAACGTGGTTCTCAAATTCAAACATGAAATCTTTATATAAATTAAATAATTTATTTATGCTAAGTAAAATCATATCTCACTGATTCCGCATATTTAAGGTTCACATTCATGACTGTCTCCTTGTCCAACATATTTATCCTAATCATATTTTTAGTGATACGTATATTCCGCATATTTATCCTGATAGTATTTTTTGGTGATCCGTGATTAGGATTTTATCATTGCCACGGTTTTATAGACACGTGTTTAAAATATGTCCATTAATATTTAACTTCGTTCCAGATAACTTCATAGTATAATTTTTAAGTCACATAAAAATAAAAAATTAATATTAAAAAAATAATAAATTAATTAACATTTATATATTCATTAATTTGTACTATTTATCTATGCTATTATTACTCTTTGAAAATGTGTAAAATACACTAATTACGTAATTTATTGATAAATTAATTTCTATTTCTCTTATTACTAATTTAAAGAGAGTTGATATAGACAAATTTAATATATATATATATATATATATATATAATCAAAGAACAAGTATGACAATGTTTTAGTCATTATAACAAAAAAAGATAAATTCACTTTAAAAAGGTGTTAAATACACTAATTACGTAGTTAATTGACAAATCACTTTTTATTTATGTTATTACTAATTTAAAGAGAGTTTATAAAGAAAAATTTAATATATATAATTTTAAAAAGTAAATCAAAAAAAGAGTATGGCAATGTTTTAGTCATTATAACAAAAAAAAAGATAAATTCAATATTAATAAATAAATAGGATATAAAATTATATAAATCTAGCCTTTTGTTTGCCAAATATATTTGTTAATGTGCCAGATATTGCCTCAAATTCAAAATAATTGTTGGATATAGTAGACGGAGATAAAATTATCTAAATCTAGCCTTTTGTTCGCCAAATATATTTGTTAATGTGCCAGACATTGTCTCAAATAATTGTTGGATATAGCAGACAGAGATTTATAGATAAAGTTAGTATATTCTTTATTGGAAATTAAGTATTTTTTAAATTAATTTAACTATTAACAAAGGACTTAGAAGTATTTATGAATAAAAATGAAGGATAAAAGTATCCAAATTAAAAAGTTTTCTCCACATTCGTATATTTATATATGTTAAAATAACTCAATTTTGGTATTATATGCGGTATATATATTCCTATAATAAAGCAATATTCTAGGAATATTACTACTAGTATATTCCAAGTTGTCATATGAAATGCTTCATTTAATATTCTTCAAGGATTTTGTAATATTACAATAATAATACTTATAACAAACAAATATTCATGTGGATAATTACAAGATATTGAGTGAATATTATCGACTGAAATGAATATGAGCATGAATGTAATATATATATATTACATTCTGGCACATTTATGAATGTATATATATATGATTTTTATACTAGGTATTGGGAGAGACATTCAGACATAAGAACATTATCCATTATATATAGTAGCAAAGAGTATTGTTTTTGTTTAAGGATATTCAAACGATATTAAGTGAATATTGTTCACCAAAACAAATATGAGTGTGCAGATGACACTAAGATTATGTGTAATTCCAAAATATATTATTTATATTTAGGAATATTTAAAGAATGTTGAGTGGATATTATCAACCAAAATGAATATGTGTGCGTATAACTCATTAAGAGAGATATTCAAGAACAAAAACATAAGTGGCTTAATAACTCGATTTTATAGTTTCTTGTTCAAGGATAATTAAAATATATTAAGTGAATATTGTCAACTGAAATGAATATGAGCATATATGTGTGGGTATATATATCCAAGATGTAATACAATTATGAATTGTATACATATATGATAGTTATATTGGCTATTGGGAGATAGTGTCCATAAAACACTGAGATTATGTGTAATTTCAAAAATATATTATTTTTGTTTAAGGATATTCAAAGAATATCTAGTGGATATTGTCAATTAAAACGAATATAAGTGTATATAAGGTATTGAGAGAGATATTCCAAGAAAAAACAACATAAGTGGCTTAATAACTTGATTTTGTAGTATTATTATTAATGGTAATATATATAACGGTTGACCAAAAAAATATTGCAATATTATTACCATTATTATACCGACTTAATATTTGTGATTTCATTACTATTATTTATGATTTTTAATGGTCTTGTTTTGGTATAATTAAATTAATCATATGTCCTTTTTTCCTCCTTAATTTAAGGAGCTTTTGATGATCCATGTTGGTGATTCTCCAAAATTAGTTTGTAACGTCTATTTCTATTGTAACTCCTTAATTTAAGTTATTATTAATCACATTTCCTTTTTTTCTCCTTTATTGGGGGAGAATCACAATTGAATGGTTTTTGTCTTCCTATGTAATCAGTATTCTAAGTTTGTCTTAGGATGAAAGAGGTTTTATTAGTGTTTTTATGTGTAATTAGTTTCTATAAGTGTTGTTAAAATGCCGATAAGAAATGAAATGGAAAGTTTTTGTGAAAACTGTAATTTGTGGGCAGACGTAAAAAATGTTGAATTCTAACAGGTACTTGAGCCATAATTTCCTCTAGTTCGATTCTAGAAGGGAGATTTGGACTGGATGACACCTATGAAGTCCACTGGAAAGAGAGATGAAAGACATCATGACTTGGGCTGGACTAAGCTAAATATTGACGGAGAACTAGTTAGTCGATTTGCATTTGGAAACCAGAACCAGTGCATTTGAAGCTACAATTCCTGATAATATTAATGAGCTAATTATGTCTGATATCAGTATAAATTTTTTCATTTTAACAAATAGAAATACATATTTTTTAATTAGTAGAATGCCAATTTTTAATGTTTAATTTTTCTAATACCATAATTTTAGTTCTTTAGTTGAAAAATGCAACATTTAGTCAAATAAAAGTCAATTTTTTATTTCATTTTATCAATGTTTTCTCTCTTATTATATCTCTCTCTTATTCTCTGCCACATTCTCCTTTCTTTCTCCTCCTCTCCTATCTCAATCTCTCATCTCTCTTAAAAACCTAGCAGCCTCATCCCGAAACCCTAGCAGCCTCATCCCAAAACTCTAGCTCAGCCTCACCGTGCGCCTCTCACCTGCTACTTTGTCCGCCGCTCATTCTCATCCTTTCTCCTTCTCTCTTCTCCACCTTCTCTCTCTTCTCCGCCATTCCTTCTCCTCCTTTCTCCAACGCTTTCTCGCCCTAGTTCAGCATGTCGCCTCCTTTCCTCAACGCTTCTCTCTTCACATCATCTCGGTCATCCTCCTTTTGTCGACACTTCTTTCTCTTCACGTCTCAACTCGCCTTTGCCCATCCTTTGCTCACCGATTTGCCTTCATCACATGCGAAAGATGGATGGCGTCTGCTCCTCCGCCTCGGTCTCTCTCTTCCTAATTTGTCTTTGTCGGCCCAAACAATGAAGGAGGGGAGTGGTGGTGAGGGGCGGAGTCAACTAGGGTTCTAAACCCTAACTGCTGCCTCTTTTTCATTTTTCTTAAATTTACAAAAATATCCTTGTTTTTAAAAAATAGAAAAATTGTTTTATTATTGTTTAAAATGAGAAAAGAATTTAATTGTGTTTATTTACGTTGTTTTCACTGACTTTGGTTTATTTTTTTTTGAATTATATTGATTTTATGTAGAGGCGGATACATTTGGAGACATACGAATACATTTGGAGAGCTGCAGATACACGTGGAGACATTTGTAAACCACTGAACACCAAATTAATTTTTTCTAAATAAAATAAAACAAAATTAATAATATATAAATAATTAAACTTAATTTAAGAAATATATATATTACACAAAATTTATTTAATTAATTTTTTGTAGAAATCGTGAAATTTGAACATTTTTGGAGATTTCTAAAAACCATCTAAATTAAACTAAATTTCTTATAAAAAAATTGTAAACTCTTTTCTGGAGACATTTGGATACATCAAAAAAATTGTAAAAATTGCATAAAGAATTTTATGGTTTGGAGACATTTGATCTACAAAAATTATGATTTGGAGATATTTGGATATATTTAGGAACATTCGGATATATTGAGAGACAACCGGAGACATTGTGGAAGTTCAGATTTATTTCTCTCTTCAAATTTATTTTTTTCGCGAAAAATCAATTTCACAAGAAAATATCATGATTTTTTGCGAAGATGGAATTTTTCAAATTCTGTTTGCTTTGCTCGTATTTTTCATATTTGGAAACTTAAGTGACATTTATCAAAATCTGAATTTTAATTTTGTATAAATGTTAAATTTTATTTATGAGTGTGACTGAATAGTTCCACTAGAAAAACACTAATGATCCTTCGTTTTAGAAAAAAAAAATTGCATGAAAATCCATTTAATTGCGCTAGATCAATAGAAGCTCAGCTGCAATTATAATACAAACACCAATCTCAACTTAATTACACAACAACAAAAGTATTTACTTATTTATATATTTCTAATATCAGGACTGTGAGAACCTACCAGGCTTCACATCCGATCCATTTCTTTGCAACAAATCATCCCCACCCATAACCATGGGGCCGGGATAACCGGGAACTGCACCTGCATGATAATAAACTTGCTGCATCTGATTCGCATTCACCCCATCAGGGACACTACGTGGGTCTAATGCAGCAATGGGTCTCATAGCAGCTCCTGTTGTTGTATATACTTGACCCACTCGCGGACCCGGTCCCGGGTATCCAACCGGCATTTGACCCACGGGGACTTGGTATTGTTGGACATAATGCCTCATTTGAACCGGGACATTTACATTCCCGGGTGGAATGAGTCCTGGAACGTAATAAACCGGAACGTGTTGCATTGACGGGCCTGCATAATGAGGCTCAGGTATATAATGCATTGCAGGTTGGCTACCGGGGTAGCCGCTATTCTGTGGAACCACAGGTGGCTCTGTTTTGTCCAAAAAAGCCTCATCCTGGTTATTCTTCTTGGGTTGCATGAGTGGGTCTTGGATTTCTGGCTTTGTTTTTACCCGTGGAAGATCTGGAATTGCGGGAATAACAGGCACCGCCGATGAAGTCGAGCAATACGACGAAGACACAACCGGAGCAGGAGAACCCAGATCCGAAGCTGAAACACTATCATGCAAAACGGGTAGGTTCTTGACCTTCTGGTCACGAGAAGGCTGACTCTCATCCGAATTCTCCAACCCAAACAGGTAATCGGGTACTTCCGATACAATTGACGACGCCTCGGATCGTCCGCGCTCGAGCTTGTTGCCGGAATTGAGTGCGTCGAAGAACCAATGTTCACGATTGATGGAGCCGTCGAGAAGAGAACTGATGCTACTGGTTCTAGAATCTTCTCCCTTGGAGAAAAGGAACAGCCTGAGCCGAGCCGATCGCGGGTTCAGGTTTTGGGTAAGCCGGTCGTATTCGTCCATCATGTTTTCCACATCCTCGTCAGTGGTAACAGAAATCAAGGCGTCAAGGTCCTCGTTGGGAAGTTGATATTTGACAGTGACATCAACAATACCTGACAAAAACCAGAGTTTAAGAGTCGTAATTAATCGCATATTATAAGACTGATTAGGATTTGGTTTATTTTGGGTACCGGAGAGCTTGGAGATTTTAGTGATGAGAGTGGAGTAAGTGATGGAACGGTGGACGGAAACGATGCGAGTGTCGCCGCCGACGTAACGGAGCTGATTGTCTTGAGGGCGAGGGAGAATCTTGCCGCCGAAGCTACACATGAAGCGCACTCTTGGGTCATGCGAGAAGGCATGGAAGTGGTCGGATCGGGGAGTGGACGTGACGGAGTCGGTGTCGATCTCCGAAGGATGAAGCGATGACGTCATGATATTGATATGTATTGGTCCTGCGTGTTAAAGATCACAGAAAGGAAGAGTTGGGCATTGCCATGGCTTAACCAGCAGGTATGTGTGGAGAATGTCTGTTGGGTTGGGTTGGGTTTTATTTGAGAGACAAAACAAACATGTTGGTGATGAGTCAGCATAACTTGAGCTGACCTGGCAGAGAAGGCAGTGGGACCCACTAACCCAATGTGACCATGATTTATTCTAGTGTCGTAGTTGAAAAATGTTATGAAGGGGTTAGAAAATAGGGAAAGATTTGGTTGGACGACAGGTAGTGAGTGGTGGTGAGAGTTTGGGCGGTGGGAATGGAATAGGCTTTGATTTGGTTGGTTCTGACAATAATGCATAAAGGTATCTCGTACATGATAAAACCCCATTTTCTTTGATATCAACCTTCTATTCTTTAAGAATTAAACCCCGCTCTATCATTATGTTACCCACACAAACAATCTGATTTATTAGTTTGTTTTTCTCACAATGATCCATCATCATCAATGTCTGATTTATTAGGAAGTTTATAGCCACTGGTGTCTATTATATTTGAAGATGAGGTAGTAGCTCCGTGTGCACTTAATTATTTACAAACCCTGATTAATGTCTGTATTTGACAGTATTATTGGACACAGTGTTTGATGGAGGAGTTTATGGATCAACAATAAGACGATCATGCATGTAAATAACAAGGAGAGAGCAAGTGATACGGGTCCCTTTATATCTATCTGGCCTTGTCTAATTGGTTGCCGCAACGTGACACCCAGTTACCACTTTTGTCCTTCAAATGTTCCATCACTGACTTTCTCCAACTTTTTAAGATACTGGCGAATTAAGAAGGTAGACAGTCCAATTCGATTGACTGAGCTTGTGTACGGGGAGGCGGTGTCATGATCCAATGGGAAATGCCAAGGTCAATCTTTTTGTTGCCTTCGTGGGATGGAAATTCACTTATATTGATTGTTTACCGCATAATTTGACAAAAAAAATAATGAAAGTTTCAATAAGGAAAAATGAGATCACAAGTTATCAAAATTACAAATCGGATACGAAAGGCAAAAAAATTATATCTGCAACAAAAGGCAATTGACTAAGGGGACTTGTCCTCCAAGAATCAATGCTATAGAAGGAAATGTTTCAGGAACAAATTAAATCATTGCAAATCAAGGATAGAGAATAAAAGGAAAGTCAGAATAGTGCAAGGGAGAAGAAGAATAATCTTCAGGAGTAATTGATGAAGTTTTAAATGTGACTCTTGATAATCAAGCAAGCAAAACAGTATAAATAGGCAGCATATGGATGTTGCAAAGGACTACTCTTCAACCACACAATAACACCCATATGGGTCTTCTTTAGATTATTTTTCTATTATTGTAGCATCCCTTCCCATTTATTTAGTGTCCTCTACCTTATTTTCTTATCAAATTCTTGTACTCAACATTTTAATTCAATAAAACCCCCTTTTATCTTTGCATCATTGTGTTTTTTGTTAATTGTTCTAAAAAGAGAAAAAAACCCAACACAACGAATTTGTCTCTTTGTTCGTTTTTCAATCATGTGATTAGAAATCAAGATTTTGAGTGCAATTTTCATTTTCTCTTTCGGTTTAGGAACACCTTAATTCCTTGGCACGCTCGCGTAAATCCTAAACTCACCAAAAGGGTGGCGACGTCTTCCCAAGTTTCTCTCAAAGAAAAAATGGGGAACAAATATTAATTACACTGTCAACTACCATGATAACCTTTTCATACAAACATATCGCAATTCACAGGTTTTCTTAATTTTGAATTCACATTTTACAATTTGTACTACGATTCTTAGTCTATATAAACTAAATTTCTATTAAGTCTTCAATTTTTTCTTTCTTCTCATTCAGTCAATTTGTTTTCTCTCTCCTCACTCCATTTATTCACTCTGCTCTCTCTTCCTCTCTCTCCCCCCTCCTCTCCCTCCCTCCTCTCCGTCTCTTTCTGCCGCCTCCTCTTCCCGTCGGTCTCCTCTTTCAGCCGCCTCTTTTTTCCACAACCATCTCCTCCTCTTTCCGTCTCCATTTCCTCTTTTGGTTGATCTCTGTCGATCTTAGCCTCGTTCGTCGATCTCTGCGTCATCTGTCGATCTCCGTCAATCTTTCCATCGATCTCCATTTGGTCAATCTCTGCTTTCTCTGGTCGTCGCTTGTGGTGGCCAAATCTGGTTGCCTAGCCGTCATAAGCAGCGGTTAGGTTTTCGAAGGAAACCCTAACTGTTGTTTTATATATTTTTTTAATTTTCGTTATATCATTTTAACAATTAATTTTAAATGTTAATAAAATTTTAAAAAAGGTTAAAAATTATCAAAATAATTTTTAAATTTTCGTACTATTATTTTAAAATTTGTTTTTAGGTTTTAAAAAAGTTTATGTAAAGTTGATTTTAGGTTGATTTAAAAAAAAATATGTAGAGTTTTTGTGGAGTTGATATTAGGTTAATTTTAAGGTTTTAAAAAAAATTGTTGAGTTGATTTTTAGGTTGTTTTTAGGTTTCAAAAAAAGTTTATATAAAGTTGATTTTAGGTTGATTTAAAAAAAATATGTAGAGTTTATGTGGAGTTGATATTAGGTTGATTTTAAGGTTTTAAAAAAATATTTGTTGAGTTGTTGTTTTTAGGTTTTTAAAAAGTTTATGTAAAGTTGATTTTAGGTTGATTTAACAAAAAATAATGTAAAGTTTATGTGGAGTTGATATTAGGTAGATCTAAAAAAGTTTATGTAGAGTTTATTTAGAGTTGATCTTAGGTTGATTTTTTGGTTTTTTTCAAAAAAAAAATTAAGTTTTTAAAAAGGTTTTTAACAAGTTTATTACATGTTGATTTTAAAAGGGAGTAATCTAAAAAACAAAAAAATGACTAAAATGAAAAAATAAAATACAAGGACTAAAACTGAAAAAAATATTAGAAACAAATTATAGTAAAAAATGTAAGAAAAATGTCCTTGTGTCGTATCAAATGTAAGAAAAATAGGTTGGATCCAATGATGTAAGAAAAAATACGGTATGGTGTGAGAAGAAAATAAATAAGTAATCTATTTGTAATTAATTTTTCAAGTTGAGTGTTTTTATAACTTGCCCTTTATTTAACGAATCAGTGGATTTTATTAGCAAAATCCGCCCAAGTAGTGGATTTGCGTATCCAAGCCTCTACACGCAAGATGCATTACAGCATCAAGGAGGGAGGGAAAATCCCCTTATGCTTTTATTCACGTCTAAAAATCATGACTATTTACTTTCAATTTGTAAATAGAGATGATTAATTTCCAATCGCGCAGACCAACTATTCAAGGCCCTGTTAAATGGCTTAAACTACCTAATTAATGATTTTACTAGCTAAATTGTGATGCTTCATGCTTCTAAAGAGAAAGAACCCAATGATGCTTCTGCCAAAAAAAACGCTGTGAATGAAGATTTAAAACTTTTTGGTCAGTGGTAGCAGAAGATGCATTGACTTTGCAGTGTGTAATAGATCCCACGCAGCAATGCGTTAGCTGGGTACGTACGTAGCCAGAACTGCACATGTAGCTACAAATTAATAATTAGTAATTATTAACTAATTACTAATGATTAGGGGGTTCATTTTTTGGTTTAGTTAGTCTCAATTTAGAGTCAGAGTCAGAGTCAAATTGGATAATGTTGAAACATAGTTCTATAATATTTAGCTTTTTATTACAAGTTGAGAGTGATTAAAAGGGACGTCATATATTGTGATGTCCATTTGTTTGGTCGGTGGCTAAGGTCCCATTGCGAACTTGACTTTAAACAGAGCTGAGCCAATGGAAAAAATGCAACACTTAACCAAACAACTTTTCCGTATGATTCATCTTCTTTTGAGATAGAAGGCTATGATTCATCTTTCTTCGGAGAAGATAATTTGCTATAATCTCTTTCTCTCACTTTTCTTGCCATTTCTACAGCTAATATAGGATATATGTTAGAATTTTCGATATATAGCATTGATGATAATAATCAAGCTGACGAAAAGAAACAAAAATGCAGAATAAAGACGCGACTATGTGGGCTAAATCTCTGCTTTTACTATTTCACTTCACATATGCTTTTATATAGGCATAGAGTACAACTAAAAATAAGAGATTGATTCCACATATTTAGTAATCATAATAATAAATGAAATAAAAAAATAAGCCTAAAAATATGTAATTTAACTAACTAAAGACTAAAACTGTAGACCAAATCCACAACTTTGAATCAATGCTCTAACAATATAATATAGGGCCAATTTTAAAAACACTTCAGTTTAACAAATTAATTACAAATATATACCATTTATGTTTTTCTTATGTGATACTTTTCATTTCACGTCGCCCCAATGCTATTTTCTTACATAAACTAAGCCCTTTCTTTATTTTTTTAAAGTTCAGTCCCTTTTTTTATTGCTTTTTCCCTATTTGTCGATATTTTTCCACATTAGTCCCTGTTTATATAAACTTCATATAAACTTTGTAAGAACTTTATATAAATTTTATTAATTTTATATAAATTTTATTAATTTCATATAAAATTCATATAAATTTAATATAAACTTAATATAAAAATTTTCAAAATTTGTAAACAAATCTTAAATCTTAAATAATTTAATAAACTTAAGATAAACTTATTATAAACTTTTAAAACACTTAAAAAACTCTTTTTGGACAACCTTAAAAATACTTTGAAAACTTAATGAAAACATTATATAAACTTTATATCAACTTCATATAAACTTACATAAACTTCATACAAACTTTTTCAACACAACCTTTTTTAGTAACCTAATCAACCTTTATATTAACTCAATGTAAACCATTTTGAAAAACATCCAACTATATCTTAATTTTAAAAACCTTCAACTATGTTTTAAATAAATTTATGTAACCTTAAATATTTTTATTTTAAAAAAAAAATAATATTTAAAAAAGATTTTATCAAAACAAAATGAAAAAAAAAGAAAAAAAAGAAATAGTAGGCTACTAGGGTTTCAGAAACCCTAGCAGCTGCTCCAACGGCCAGATCTGGCCACCCACTTGTTCCCAAACAGCAACGACAACCATGCAGAGGCTGAGACAGAGATTCGAGGCCCCGACAACGACACAACAACGAAGCTCCAGGAGCGATGGAGATTCGAGGCTGACGAAGGCAAATCAGAGCCCCTCGACGCGAGGGAGAAAGTCAAAAGGAAGGGACAGGACGAAGAAGAGGCGGAGATGGACGGAGATGAGGGCGGTGATGGAGGGAGAGGGGGCGGAGATGGAAAAGACGAGGGAGGGAGAGAAGGGAGAAGAGGAGAGAGATGACAACTTTACTAAATGAGAACAAAAAAAAATTGAGGACTAAATAAAACTTTAGTTAGTATGGACAAAAAATGAGCCATGTAAGAATTGTAAATTGAGGGCTCAAAATTAAGAAAAAATGCCCTATGAAGTAAGAATGTAAAAAAAAGCTGGACATTGCGGCTACATTGTAATTATCTCTATAATATACCATGCATTATTATTAAGCACGTAAATAGCATTTTCTTTTTATCGTTAAATTCCAAACTCAACATCATGAAAATGGTCTATTAAACAACTGGTTTGGTGAGACAGCGACTCCCTCACCACCACCACTCATCGTCTTGTTTATGCAATAAAACTTCAAATCACGAGATGTGGATGGCACAAATGACAGTAACATGAGAGAGTAACCTAATGCTACATTCACTGGTTCTTAGGACCATTCCAAAACTGCGCCAAATCAAAATATGATTTTAGATTTGTCTTGTGCAAAGAAGTAGCAATCGGTGATGCCATATATAGATATTAAAAAAAATCCAATTCTATATAACGAAAAGGGTAATTCTTTTTTTGCCTAAATTGCGATCGAGTTGATTAATGGGTGAGGAATAGTATGAACATTTTTAATTTGGTTTTTATTTTTTATGGAAGATTAGGTGACTCTTTCTTGGGGCTTTTCTAGCAAACGTAAAAAAAAGTAGCTTCTAAATATCATTTTTATAAATATTTTCACACATCTAGCATATTTTTCTTCTCTTTTCTAGTTTTTTTTAACCAGTGTGTAATTAGCTTGAAATTTGGGTAGTCTATTCTGCACTTCAGACAAGTTGGTTATAGGGTTGGACATAGACCAGGTCGGGATAGACCACCTTTTTTCAGCCTAGTCAACTGAGTTGAGTGTTTGGTCTAAACTCGTCCATTAAAAAATGGCTGGATAGGTCGGGCCTTCGGCGGATCAAATATATATATATTGCAAACTTTGTTCCGACCCAAAATTTATATCAAACCACTTTTTCAGTCTGACTCGGCCCGGCGGATTAAAAATTCAAATTCAAATCCTAACATTAAAAAGGCTGAATTGGGCCGAATTAAAATGCCCAGCCCTGATTAGTGCTGGTTAGTTATAGGGGGCGTTTGAAAGAAGTTGCCTTTAGAATTCGAAAGTGGAAGAGTCAGTGTGGGCCTCTGACTTTTGCTAATGGCCTTCCTCTCTTTTCATCAATTGCTGTTCGTTGTCCGCAGTCTTGTTTCGAATCTTTTTTGTTTTTTGAACCGTCTTTTTTCGAATCTTCCCTCCTTATCTTCACAGGCATAAAATGCCTGCAATGTCTCTCATTTTATGTCCCTTTCCATCGATCTAAATTATTTTCCTAAACGTAGTTCTACTATTTTAGAGTGATTTAATCTTTCATTATTTTTAATAAAATTTTGTTATTTAAAAAACTATTTTATTACAAAGTTGTTAATTGTTCTGAGTTGAGGATGTACGCCACAGTCGGTGCCCCATTTAAAAGTTTTGGTCCCGCAACGACGCAAATGATTGGAATCCATCCATCGGTGCCAACAATTCTGTAGCTCCTTCCCTAATTTTTGTCGCTTATCTAATAATTTGCTTGTTTGTCAATCAAAACAATATGATTTTATACTATTGGATATATAGTCTACTAACAATGACTCATTGAGTTGTCTTTAAATTTAAGGGGTTGAAAAAATGAAGATTACTAGCTATTAGAGATATTTTATAATTATTCGTTTCAGATTATTTTATTATTTCATGCAATTTATAAATTATTTAGTAAGTACATAATTGGGATCTAATGTTTAGAATAAGATTAGGGATTTATATTTTGATAAGGAGTTTTAATTTTATTAGTTATTTATTTTATATTTCAGTCAGGATTATATTTTCTTTTCCTGTTAGAGTTTTCTTTAAAACTTCTATGAATAAAATTTCGATTGCTTTTTAAGAATAAAACATAAAAAATTGAAAGTTAGTATGACAATATAAGAGTAGTTTTTTTAGTAATTGGTCTATATTTTTTAATGTACTTATAACAAAGCAGATATATATATATTTTAAATTTTGCATCAACACTTAATTGTTGACTTGTGAAAGCAGAATGTAAGGTATTTATTGTCACGCTCCACATTTCAACGCTCATTGATTGAGCTTTCCTTATTTTGGAACGGAAAATAAATGCTCCTCAGATTTCACCATATCAGGTAAAAGAACCAATACAGAATATCCTATCATATCGTTCACGGAGTGTGAAAGAATCCTGAAGTTGCCAGTACGACAAGGAGTCTGCTTTCATCGGCAATTTACTGCAAATTACATTCACACTAGGTCTCTTCTCTATTTTGGTCTCTTCCATTTGGCACTTTCACCAAATTTTACGCCACTATCCCGTTTTACAACAAATATCTTCCAACAGGATCAATCCTTTTGGATTATAGATAGTCAACAGTAACAAACTACACCCTGTCACTGATCAAGATTCTTTAAATTTCAAGATTCTCTTATACCACTTTCCTTATTTTCAGCTAACCAGGTCTTGCTCCTATCATGATTCACACTATTCTATAAAGTACGGAATCTCTGCTTTTTTTTAATCTTCATGTCTCATTGCTTTCAGCACTCTGTACTTTTGCATTCCACAAGGTTAGTGCCCATCATTATTAACACGTAATCTTGATAAGATATGTGATTTTTCATTTGCTGTTGACTTTTCAAGCTGCCCACACACTCATTCTTTCTTGATTTTTTTGTTTTATTTTTTCCCCTTTATTATTATGGATTCAGCCATTGTAGTGTCCAGTAGCCATGACCATTTCTAAAGAGAATGGAGTTCCGGCGAGGCTTCGAGTCTGTTTTTTTCTCAAAAACTTTGTCTTTACTGTGAAATGAATGGATGGTCTTTAAGTAGGGTACTTGATTGATTGATTTAATGATGACAGGGAAGATTCAAAGCAATGGTGGTTTGTTGGATTCTGGGGATGGGGTCCCTTGTGGCCTGGAACAGTATGTTGACTATACAAGATTATTACCAGACTTTGTTTCCAGCAAAGGTAACTCAATTTTGTGAATAGTAATACTGGGCTTGCATAGTTAATTACAGATTAGCTTAATTTTTATGGGTTTAATTTTTTATTGATGTTTGCAGAAATATCATCCTTCAAGAGTGCTTACGCTTGTTTACCAACCATTTGCACTTGGAACAATAGCATTGCTGGCAATCAAAGAGGCAAAGCTTAATACTAGATTGCGAAATACTGCTGGATACATACTCTTCTTTGCAAGTACCTTCATTCTTGTTGTTGTGAGTTTCTCAATTCTCTGATTTCGACGCGTTCAGGTGCTTTGAATTAATTTTCTATTTGTTGATTTAGATATTCTTCTCTGTTACAGTTGGATTTAGCCACATCAGGGAAAGGAGGAGTTGGACCTTTTCTAGGTATCTGTGCAATAGTTGCTTGCTTCGGAATTGCAGATGCTCATGTTCAAGGTGGGATGGTGGGAGACTTGTCTTTCATGTGCCCTGAGTTCATACAGGTTATCTTCAAATCCTCAAAATGTTCTATTTGCACTATCTGCTTCATTGACGTGGTCTTGTTAACCGATACTTGTTTCATTGTATGCAGTCATTCCTTGCCGGGTTGGCTGCATCAGGTGCCCTGACATCTGCTCTGAGGCTAATCACGAAAGCAGCATTTGACAAATCCAGTGATGGACTTCGCAAAGGAGCCAGTAATGCTG
>CAODLS012608431.1:0-14753 GCA_948243855.1 Flueggea neowawraea
ATGAGTAGAGAACTGAGACTAAGGTTGAGGTTGAAACTCCTGTTAATATGCAAATTGAGCAGAAATCAAAGAAGGCTAGACCTAAAATTTCTTCATCCCTTAGAGTGAAAGTGATATAATACTAGGAACTAGAGAGGATAAGGAGAATAAGGGAGGAGTTCATGAGAGATCTCATGAAAGACAAACCAAAGAGCTGGAAGAATCTGATTCATGGATTACTTGACTCATTTGATTTTGAATAATTTGATACATGTGAATGTTGTTTGTTGGGAAAAATGATCAATAGTCATTTTTGGAACAAAGGTGAAAGGGCAAATGATCTATTAGGCCTAATACATACTGATGTATGTAGACTTTTAGTACAAGTGCTAGAGGAGGTTATTTGTACGTCATAACCTTCACTGATGATTTCAGTAGGTGTGGATTTGTCTATCTTATGATACATAAATCCGAACCCTTTGAAAATTTCATGGAATTCAAAAGTGAAGTACAAAACCAACTTGGCAAGAATATCAAAGTACTTTGATTCGATCGTCGTGGAGAATATTTAAGCCAAGAGTTTGATAATCATCTTAAAGGGTGTGGTATTGTTTCACAACTTACTTCTCCCGGAATGCCCCAATGAAATAGTGTGTCCTAAAACTGTATATTTGTGGGGTATATAAAGAAAACAAGAGGATAATACTTTATAATCTTTCCGAGAACAAAGTGTTTGTTGCTCGGAATGGTGTCTTTTTGGAAAGACAATTTATTTCCAAAAAAAATAGTGGGAATAAAGTACTTCTAGAAGAAATAAAAGAACCACAAATAGCCACTGAACTTCAAGAGAGGGAAGTGAAAGGTAAGAAAGAGAGACAAAAGTTAGAGAGAGAAGCGTGCAGAAAAAGTGAGAGAGAGAGAGAGGACACAAAGAGAGAAGCGAGGTGAGAAAGTGAGAGAGAGAAAAAAGAAATTGGAAAAAAAAGATGGTATAAATATTGAGGCATTAGTGAAGTTATAATTTTGGTTGTTTTATTTGCGAAATTATAACCATCTTTGTATCAAAATTGATATTATAATCTCAAAAAAGGACAGACTGTGTAATATCCTCTAATTTTGACGTCGTCCGCTGTTTGTACAAGTAGTTTTATCAGTTCATAGATTTTTGTTGCTGATAAATGGCATGTCATCTTATGATTTGAAGACAACTTGTTGAAGCAATCATACATTTTCATGACACATCTCGTCTCCTATGTTAAGAACATCAATGTTTCCACCATGAGCAAGCATGAAAAAATTAAAATATTTTTCAGATGCATAATCCTAGCATCCGCCAAAAAATAACGCTTAGCTTAAAAACAATTATTCGTGGAGGGGTTGAAAACCACTCCTTAGGTCCCCACCTCAACTATAACTAAGGTGTGGGCTTCTATGGACGAAGCTTGCTAACACTCCCTGCATAAAGGTAGACTTGCCCAATATAGGTGGTGGTCTAGGATTGTTGTTTATTTCATTTAGTAGCAAAAAGGATTGTTACATGTGCATGGATGCATATATATGGTTGAATTATGATTCCTCAATATTATGGGATATAATAAAAATATGTTAATCATTGCTAAGATCATCTCTAAAGTTACTGCTGAATTACCGTTCTAACAGTCTGCTCTATCAAGATGTACTGCATTAATATGCAAGTTCAGACAGAAAAGCTACGTTGTGAACTTGTCTCATTTTCTTGCTTACATATTTGGAGCACCAAAGGCCTAATCATTGTAAATGGAAAAATTCAAAGATGTTATTTGTTAGGGCTATCAATTTCTGACACGATAACGCAATTTTGTGAGACGACACGACACGATTGACACGGATTCAATTTTTGTAATGTTTATATCTCGTATAATGATTTGTGATATATAAATGACATGATACAATTACGACACATTAACACGAATTGACACCCCTAATATTTGTTGACGAATTGTCATTTTTCTTGAAAACCTTACAGAACTGGGGCCAAATCAAACAGTTCATTAAGTTAAAAGGCTACTCGTTGTAGATATTAGAGGCCAAGAAAAAGTAAACACAGATGCACAAGCTAGTTCCATGGTTCTGCAAAAAAAATGTCATTGTGGATGTGGGTTATCTTTCTTGCACTTTTGTCACATTTACTCGTAAAGGTGATGCAAAGCAAGATAAGAAGTGATTCATAGAAAAACCAACTTTCATCAAGCCCTCCTAAGCTTCCAATCATAGGCAACTTGCATCAACTTAGATGGTCGTTTCATCAGTCTCTCTCAACTCTCCAAAAAGTACAACCTTGTTATGCTTCTCTACCTTGGAAGTGTGCCAAATGTTGTAATATCCAGAGATGTGTTAAAGGCTCATGACTTTGACTGTTGTAGTAGGCCTTCACTGTCGGGCATCAAAAGGCTTTCTTATGATTACAAAGACACTATTTTTGAGCCATACTCTGGTTACTGGAGAGAGATCAGGGAAATACTAGTCCTGGAGTTTTTTAGCATAAATATGGTCCAGTCATTTTGGTTTGTTAGGGAAGAAAAGTTTTTTTTGCTTATTAGTTCTTCGTCGGAGTATGCATCATTTGCAACTCCTGTTGATATGTTTGCAAAGTTGTTTATTGTTACTGTAGACGTAATATTGAAGATAGCTTTTGGAACAAGCTTCTACGAATTCAACAAGGATCAATTTAAGGAAATAGTCGATGATGCCATGACCTTGTTGAGATTTTTTTTTGTAAATGAATATTTTCCATATTTTGGTTGGATTACTGACAGGATTACTGGTTATGGTGCTTGGATTTTGCAGGATTAGCCTTGACTTTGAGTTTGCCTAGATTTGGAGTGACTCGGCTCAACAATGATCATATAAAAGCAGTTCTTATGGTATGCACATAAATAGTAAAGTTGTCTAGTGCCTTGGTATATATTTTAGGGGAAATAATTTCTAAGTCATTTAGGTTTGCCTATATTATGTTTGTCCTCATGGTTCTAGTTAAAGACATACAAATCCTTGAGGTTTAAACCTGGTTACATTTAAGTCCCTCCATTAGTTCACCATCATCGATATGTTAGGTAGATGCTGACGTGTTGGTATGGTTTACATTAAATGAATTTTTATGACAAAATTGTCTCTGGATATATATTATTAGACCTTCATGAAGTCATATGAACCTTAATTTCTTTTTCTTCTAATTCACCACTTTGAAATGTCTTCCTCCAACTAAGTTTATTTTGACATGGATGAAGCAAGGTTTCTAAATATCAAGGAAGGAGAACAACAAAAAATATAAGGAAAAGGATGAGGAACATGATCAAGGGTGGAAGAAAGATATGTCCAACTGTGTACAAATGTTTAAAGCAATTATTGCTAACTCATTGGCTTCAATCTCCCTCCCCAGAAACTGAATACAAAAAGCTTTCCTAAATTGTCACCAGTTAAAACAAGACATCTTGCGAGATGAATGCCGCCCATGCGTCTTGGAGAATGGAAAGGGCTTTCTTTGTGACACATTTATATGATGGTGAAGCTCTTCTCAGTTGCAATTTGTCTAGATGGAGGCATCACCTTGCTTTTTGATAAGCCTTCTTTACTTGAGAGATGTCAGTTAAGTTTGTGACGGGAATTGTATGCCAACCACTATTGGGCCACAATTATTGCAAAGCATTATGTATATAACAAAATTTATTGCTAAAAAAATCAGCAACCTTAAAAAAATTAGAATTCATCATAGAATTTAAAGAACTAAAAACTTCTGCTAGTAAAATAAGAGATTACATTACCAAAAGCTTCAGCATAATGAAACTTGTCTTTGGCCCAAGTAATGGCATCAATAGATGCATTTCAAATTTAAATCCCTAATAAAAAGTACATAACCCAAAAATTCGAACCACATTGCAAATCCCTAAAAAAATATAAAACCTTTCCAACTTTAATAATAATCAAAATAGAGCAACACCCATCAATTTAGACAACTTATTAAGCAAAATCAATGGCTTTTATCACGAAAATTACAAACAAAACGAACTAGAAAGCTCAAAATCAACTAACCTTCATTCGTCCATGGCCTTCATGCTGTTGGGTTCTCTTTTTACAACAAAATCAGCTTGTTCAGTGGCCTTTGTTTGATAGAGAGTCACATATATCGAGTTTGGACGAGATTCATGAGAGATTGAATGATTTTGGTCAATTTTTGAGAGAGACAATTACAAATTTTGAAAGAGGGAGTGTGAGCAAAACTGTGTGTTTCATCTGTGGTTTTCGATTTTAAAGAAGTGTAGTATGGTAAATGTGCTTTTCTGTTAACACCATTAGTCTAAAATACACATAGAATACTAATGCTCTTTTGCAACAAACCACAAGGAAAAACATACAAATATAGGAAAACCTAAATGACTTAGAAATTATTTCCCCTATATTTTAAAGACTTATAGTAGAAAAACAGACTATATTAAATAGACACACCGACTATTAGTGATATGCCCTAGCCCAATCATATGAACATTGCCATTTATATTGCTATTTAATAAATGTGAGGCGTTTCATTTTGGCATATATATATTATCATGTTATTTAGTAGTGCATTAACTTTTTGATGATATTATCCATGAATAGTTGATTTTGTCTTATATCATCAAGTACATGACTTGATAGTAACATATAAAGATAAAAGAATATTATTCTAAATTGTCCCTAGTCGTTCATTATCATGGGAATGATAATGAGGCAAGACCAGTATGCACTCTGAGATATGATCATGTTTTACTGATCATGAACATGAGATTTTACTAAGAACATAGATACATGTTGGAACATGATATTGGATTGACACGTTATGAGAAATACTACATGGAATATGTCATCAGAATTTTTTTTTATCGCAGTAGTGACATTTGAGTCATTCGACCTGAATTCACCATGGATTCCTACATGAGAAGTTTAATATTTTGATATAGTTCAACATCGTCTATAACAGGATGGTAATAAAAGCTATAAATGGGCATATGGTAAATCATGTGGAGGAATGTGAGTGATAGTGAGTGAATATGTCCCACTCTTATTTGAGTGAGATACCTCTTGGCCACTTGACAAGTATGATTGATGAAATGCATGTCCTTGCTCAAATAAAATCGATAGGAATTATCAACATCATTTGTTTTGGTCAGTCTACTTGGGTATCACGAAATGTTTGATTAAACTATATAAAAACGATGTAATCCATGCTTTATGCTTAATTGAGATATCGTGCGACAAAAGGATTAAATATCGAATTGTGTATTAGGTTGTGTCGAGTCATCAAATTCGCTCATGTTGGGTATTCATAATGTCTTGCTAGAACTCGCTTGTGACTTGTGGGCTTAAATGGTCATTTGGGCCTACTGCTAATATTGAGTGAACCTACAGGGTCACACACTAGAACGAGCTACCATTTATAACGTATCTTGCTATTATCTTATGCAAACATTTTAAATGCAATTAATTTCTTAGTTGTTTTTTAAAATGTATGATGAAATAATTTGTTTTATAGTAGTTTTAAAACAAATTAAAATTCATTTGACATAGTCAAAGCTGTCACAACCCGTTTTTAGACCATGACCAGCGTACGTGATGAACCGTCTAAGGAAGTCTGGCCCATCTCGCACAAGTCTCGGAGATCAGACATTCTACCCACTCATTCGGATAAAACAATTACCAATTCATTTAATAAGTATAAAACATTTTATACCAAAATCGTATGAATAAAATACGAGTTATACAAAACGAAATCATAATATTAGTTGAGTAAGGACATATAGCAAAGATTAACTATAAATCCAAACGGGAAAATATGACTCAGTAACCCAACAGAATCTCAGTGTAAAGCTCTAATCGAAAAATAAAAGGAGCCCAAACCAAATGGGCACTCACTATCAATGGAATGCCTCACTAGGATCAAGATGTCGGACGGTTGCCGAATGCCAAAATAGAACCTGAGAAAATAAGATAAGAGAAAATAGACAAGAAACAAAAGAAAGGGGGTAAGAATCCTAGTGAAGAAATGCCACTGCAGAGCAGCTCCAGGCCTCACAAAAACCATTTTGAAAACCTTTCAAAATATATCATATGCAAATATAAGTGTGTATACACACACACACACATACACACACACACACACACACACACACTAAAACAAATATTTATGAGTTCTGAAATTCATTTTCAAAATCGTTCGCAACCAAAGCAAACAACAAGCAGAAACATACATGATATATGTACTACATATCGTATATCAAAATCTGATAAGGATATGGGCCCTGAAACTACAGATAAGTATAATAAGGGTGGACTTCACCACCATACTGAAATTGAGTACATGCTTCAAGCCAAACACACGACTATCATAAACCCTAGTAATTGGGCCTTGATTACGCGTTGGTATACCAAAGGCTACGTTTACCCTATGTAGCACAGGTGCCCCATATCGAAGTATTTATATATATACCATATATATCAAACGTACATGCATAGGAAAAATCATTTCGTAGAGAATATTTATATACCTTATATAAATATTCAACATTTGAAACATAGTTAATTTGCAGAAAATATTCATATATCCTATATAATATTATTTATCCAAAACGATAACCAAACATTAATAATCATATAAGCCGGATTATTAGTTAGCCAGGCCATTAATTAATTCCATTTTCAGAGAAATGTCTGACACATCAAAAACATAGAATTTAGAAGACTCAACCTATGTGTCTGAAGCTGCCATTTCACTCACTTGGTATCCGATGCTAAGGATCAAGTCAAATGTCACTAGTGGGTGGCTAATCGTGCTGGCAGGCAAAGGGAGTTGAAATAGCTCCAGATACAAACATAACAAAGATCAGAATGTGGTATTGTGGTAATACCAGATGCATGATATGCAAATACAGATGTTGGCCTTCGAAGCCACTGAAAACCTATTTCGGATGAGAAGCTATCACTCTCGACCCAAAGTCTGGGATCTACGTAAAAATATAGTTAGGTCCCCGACCACGTAAAATTATGTTCTAGTCCCCAAAATTTCTTCAAAATTTCAAAACAGTCCTCAAGCATACTACTCGTTCTCCAAGTAGTCAGAATCATCAAATCAGATCTCTAACTCTTAGACATCGCGAAATATAAAAATTACAACTTTGGTCCCTCAGAACCACGGCTTACTCGAGTGGCAACCTATGTGGCTTACTCGAGTAAGCCAAGTGCTTACTCGAGTGAGCCCCCTACTATTAAATCCCAGAATTCATCTAACACGATTTAACTAATGAAAATTGTTACCAATCACCCATATTGGCCCTAACTAACCTCCTGAACACGAATCTATGATCAAATCCATCAAAACAACTCAAAATCACCCAAGATCAACCAAAAATGAGATGATTCAAACCCATTTATGACCATTCTTGATTCTTATGATTCCAAGCCTAATCTAGGTGGTTCTAGACTCCAAATGGCACGATCTAACAACTCTTAACCACCATTCCAACAAAAACATAACGAATCAAACCCTATGAACATTTATTCAAAACCCTAATATGAATAATCTTGTGTAACGATGAAAAGAGAGGTGTAGATGAGAAATCTTACCTCAACAGATGATTAGGAAGGATGGGTTGCCATCAAAAATGATTTCTAGACCGAAAGAGAGTGATTTGAATGAAAAATGAGAGAGTGAGGCTGAATGAGTCGGAAGGGGGTATATATAGACCTCTGCCCAACACGACGTCGTTTTTGCAAAATTGGCATTGCAGACTATAGTGACACACCCCTTACTCGAGTAACACAACTTCTTACTAGAGTAACACAAACCCAGATGTTCATCAGGACACACAGATTACTCAAGTAACCGAATAGCTCACTCGAGTGATCCATACCTCGTTTCACTCGAGTAATGCAGACTGACTTACTTGAGTGATCCATGGTCCATCTCACTAGAGTAACACCCAAATGTTTACTCAAGTGACACCTCTCAAACCCATTAATCACCCACTCAACACTACAAACAACCTAGCTCAAACCGGGACAGAACAGAAAGCTACAAAGAGTCCTATCATAATTCGACGGCGTATTACAAAAGCACTTTATTTGACTTAGTCAATAATAGAAAGAGTTTCTTTGACTTAGTCAAAAATGAGCTATTTGTTTGACTTAGTAAACTAAGAGGGGGTTTGACTTGGTCAACATGGTAATTGACATTTTTATTTACGAAAAATAAAAAAGGGCCGAATTTTATTTATTAGGAATAAATATTGAAGTAGTTATTCCTTGTGAGACAAGGAATAAACGAATTCTTGTTGGAAAAGAATTGGATCTCCAAATAAGACTAGAGGGTTTGTCCAAGTCTATAAATATGCTTCTTATGAAACTCTAGTGCTTCTTCTTATGTCATTATTGCCATCCATACTACTTCAAAAGAGAGAAAAATAGCAAGACATTATTTTTTAGAGTGTCCTTAAAAAATTCGGTGCTAGCACTTCAACTACTTCACAATTCGTTCGTGCGGATACCGGTAGAAGACGTTCGCATCCTGCAGCATCTAAGATTCAAACTCAACATCACCTTGTCGTTCTTGTTTCGAAACATTGACGTAAACACACGTTTCCTAATCAGTTTATCGATTTGCATGGATCATTGTTGGAATTCGTTGACAAAATTTTATTTTCTACTGTGTGTATGGTGTCACCAATTCCAACAGTGGTATTAGAGCCACTTCCAATTTCGATAATTCTGATTTCTTATTATGTGTATTTGATATATTTGAAATCTATTACATATGATATAATATGTTCGTGATTTGATGGATTATTGTTTGGTAATCATTTGAATATTTGATTATTCTGTTATTTATTGTTAATGATTGAAATTGGTGTGTTGTAATTTGGACTGAGTTGATGGATGTTTAATGAGATTTAATTCAACACATCAACTGCTTTAAAATTTGTGTTAGAGTCGGCTAGGTTTAATGTGTTTTAATTCGATTAAAACTAGTAATCTTATTGTGTTCCAATGCAATTAGGAATAATAATTTGAATGTTAATATGATTACTGACATGAGAATTTTAAGGCAGCAACTCATTCGATGAATTAAGTAAATTGTTTACTTTCCAGGGGCACTGCCCCTGGACCTCGTCGTACTAACTCTGCGCAGTGCCTTATAATTAATTATATTGTTGAACACCGAAATTTATTACATGTTCATAATGTGATTATGTTCTATATGTTTTTATGTGCTTTTGCATGGTGCATAGCATGATCCTGTACGAATGTTCAATGTGATTGGCAGGCTATTTTATGGGATTATATTATGTAATTTTCATTTTATTTTTGTTTCGGCTTTATGACACGAAATGTGTGTCTTATAATTCATTACTTTAGTATAGAATAGCATAAGAATGCTATTCATTTGTAAAGAAGAATGGAGGCATGTTCGTTGTCAAGAAGACAAACCCACAAAGGTGAGGAGTGCTTAAAGGTTAAGTATTTAATCTCCATATTGGCTTATGGAGATCATTTTATTTTATGGGCCATATCATGCCATGTTTTAATTATGCTTTTATATGATGCATGTAAGTAATGAATGCCATATTTATCATTCATATTCATAATGTTTAAGCAACTAGGTCCCTCATATGAATATTAAGTCATAAAATGCCTTCCATAATTAAACACTTGTCAATACTTCGATAGTCGAAATATAGGTGCTACCAAAGCAGGGTGTATTAGACAATCTTAGGAAGACAAAAGATGGGTAATGGTGATACCCATAAGTTTTAATATGTTTAGAATTAAATAGGCTATCAAAATGGTTTTGAGCCTATGGGCATAAGATGGGATTTCATATGCCGGGACATGAGATGTCAAAATTTCATAGAATTCAAGAATTATATGTGATATAATTGGAAAGAGTTTCTACCTAAATGGCTTACTTTTTTAGTGTTGTGCCAAAGCCAACTTAAAATAAATTGAAATATGGATCTTGACTCACTAAGAAACTATATGATTGTTTTCAAATTAATTAGGGGGATATTGATTTGATAAAAATAGTGGTAGTTTTAAGACCTCATTTATTAAATACTTTACATGTTTTTATGTGTAGACTAATGGCATCAAACAACAACATTTCAAATTTTTTGTTGCAATTTGTCCTTGAGAATGAAAAACTCAGTAGGACTAACTTTCTTGATTGGTCTCGAAATCTGATGATTTTCCTCAAACAAGAAAGGAAGCTTTACGTCCTAGAACGAGAAATTCCTACTGAACCTGCAAAGAATGCCCCAATAGTTGAAAAGGATGCTTATCAGGAGCATATGAATGATTCAGTGGATGTAACATATCTTATGCTTGCCACCATGAACTTCGAGCTTTAGAAGAAATTTGAGGAAATGGAAGCATTTGAAATGATGACTCATATGAAGGAAATGTTCCAAGAGCAAGCATGTCAAGAAAGGTTTGCAACCACTAAGACATTGAATGCATGCAAGATGACTCTAGGAACTTCGATAAGTGATCATGTGCTAAAGATGAAAGGTTATATAGATCACCTTGAAAAGCTTGGTGCTAAAATTAGTCAAGAGTTGGCTATTGACCTAATTTTGGGTTCTTTACCTGAGAGTTATGGCCAGTTTGTCATAAACTACAATATGCACTCAATGGAGAAGTCTATTGCTGAGTTACATGGAATGTTGAAGAATAATGAAAAGAAAATTTAGAAAATAACTTATGTACTCATGGTTCAAAAGGGAAAGGGTTTCAAAAAGAAAGGTAAAGGTATAGTTGGAAAAGGCAAGGAGTCATCCAAGCCCAAGTGCAAGTCCAAACCTAAGACCAAGAAGCCCAAGCCACCCGAGGAGGGAGTTTACTTCTTCTGTAATGAATCAGGTCATTGGAAGAGGAATCACAAGCTTTACTTAGAAGATCTGAAGAAGAAATGTAAATAGGCTACTGCTTTAGGTATCTTTATTATAGAAGTCAATTTATCTACTTCTGCTTCATGGATATTGGATACTTGATGTAGATATCACATTAGCATGAATGTTCAGGGTTTAAAAAGTAGTAAATTATTGGCTAAAGGCGAAATGGACCTGCGAGTTAGAAATGTTTAACAAGTTGTTGCATTAGCCGTAAGGACTTGTGATTTAGCTTTGCCTAGTGGACTTGTTTTAGAATTAAATAATAGTTATTATGTGTCTACTGTGAGTAGAAATATTATTTCAATTTCTTATTTAGATTTGGATGGATTACATTTTTTTATTAAGAATAATAATTTCTCTATCTACCATGGAGACATATTTTATGGCTTTGCCCAATTGTCTAATGGTCTCTATGTTCTAAACTTGGAACAATCCAAGCCCATCTATAACATCGATACTAAGATATTTAAATCCAATTATTTGAATCCAACCTACTTTTACCATTGCCGTTTAGGCCATGTGAATGAGAAATGCATTTCAAAATTCCATAAGGATGAACTTCTTGATTCATTTGAATTAGAGTCATTTAAAACATGTGAATCTTGTTTGTTAGGCAAAATGACTAAGGCTCCTTTCACTGGACATACTGAAAGGGCTAATGATTTATTGTGCCTTATCCATGTAGATGTTTGTGGGCCAATAAGTTTAATAGCCAGAGGAGGTTTTCAGTACTTCGTCACTTTTACCGACGATTTCAATAGACATGGTTATGTTTATATAATTAAACATAAGTCATAATAATTTGAAAAGTTCAATTTTTTTAAGAATGAAGTACAAAATATTAAAGCTTTTCGATCAGATCGAGGTGGCTAATATTTAACCTAAGAATTCGACTATCATCTTAAGGAGTGTGATATATTCTTATAACTTACTCCACTGGGAACACCTCAATGAAATGGTGTATCTGAAAGGACAAATTGAACTTTATTAGATATGGTTCGATCTATGATGAGTCGAACAGATCTTCCAATGTCCTTTCAGATATATGCACTAGAAAACTGTTGCATTCTTATTGAATAGAATTCCATCGAAAGTGGTTGAGAAAACACCACTATTGGAGAATTTCAGTTTATGCCTTAGTTGATTTTGGAGAGTGGAAGCGACTTGAAAGGAAAGCGAAAAATCAACACCAAGAATTTATAGTGGTTCGGCCAACTCGATGCCTACGTCCACTACCTAAGTCTCACTTAGGCTTTTCACTATCTCGATGATTGATTGCGGTTCAATCCAACAAGGCCAATACAATGAGGTTGATTTCGCTCAACACCTCTAAGGCTTACACAATGTTGTTTTACTTAGGCTCACAACAAACCTCTACAATATTATTTTCTATAGGCTTACAACAAACCTATCTCACACTCTCAAAGTGTTTATAAAAGGGTTACAAAGGTTGAAGCTCTATGCTAGAGTTGAATATTTGAGAATGATGCTTGAACTTTGATCTCTAGCTAGAATTGATGATTTTTCTTGATTGCAATTGATAGGAAGTTTGGCTCAATGAATTTTGATGTTGGTCAACATGTTTTTGGTCTTCTCTTGATGTATTTATAGCATTCATATGCCATATGACCGTTCGTGAAGAGAATATAGTCATTGGAGTGCATTTAATGTTATCTGCTATTGTCTGTGTCATTCTCACGTACGTCAACTGAGATTTTTCCCAGCTTACGTATGTGAAATATCACCTTACATACATTAATCATGCTTGATGATGATTCACGTATGTGACATACATTCTTACATACGTTAGACACCTTCAATGACTTGTTTCGCAATTCAGACCTTTCCAACGTGTTTTGCTTCAACTCAAACATTTTGTTTTTCATCAAAACCTTTTGTTCATCATTGAAACATGAAAGGAACTTAATATTGATCAGCCTTGATCCAACAACCATATGAGATATGGACAGGGAAACGTCCCAATTTATCTTTTATCAAGATTTGGGATTGTGAGGCTTATGTGAAGTGTTTGAATTCAAAAAAAAGCTTTCACCCAAAGCTAATAAGTGCTTCTTTGTGGGGTATCTAAAAGAAATAAAAGGATATTATTTTTACATTCGACCCGAGAACAAAGTGTTTGTTGCTCGCAATGCTATCTTTTTGGAAAAAGATTTCATTTCCAAAAGAGTAAGTGGGAGTAAGGTACATTTTGAAGAAGTTCAAGAACCATAAGTTGCAACAAAATCGTCTATGACAATTCAACAAGACTCGCAATCGGTTGTTGAGTTAGAATCACCAACACCAGGCCCACGTAGGTCTGGTAGGATTCATCATGAGCCTGAGAAATATGGATTTATCATTACTGATGATAATAGTATGATGATTGTGGATTATTTTGAGCCCATATCCTACCAAGGAGCAGTGATGAGCCCCGATTCTGACAAATGGCTTAAGGCCATGAAATTTGAAATGCAATCAATGTACAATAACCAAGTTTGGACTTTGGTTGATTCGTATGAGGTGCTAAGGTTATTGATTGCAAATGGGTTCACAGGATCAAACCTGACATGATCTTCAAGTCTCAACTTGTTGCAAAAGGTTTTAAACAAACTCATGGTACCTACTATGATAAAAAATTTCACCAGTCATTATGCTCAACTCTATTAGGATTCTTCTTGCCATTGATGCGTACTATGCTTACGAGATTTTGCATATGGATGTCAAAACAGTGTTTCTTAATGGAAAATTGCTCAATGATGTGTACATGACACAACCAGAGGATTTTGTTGATTCTAAACATCCTAATAAGGTGTGTAAGCTTCAAATGTCCATTTATTGATTGAAGCAAGCTTTATAGAGCTAGAATCTTTATTTTGAAGAGGCAATTAAGGAACTTCGTTTCATCAAAAATGAAGATAAACCTCGTGTATGTATAAGAAGGTTAGTGGGAGCACAATTGTATTCCTAGTACTTTATATGGATGTGATTCTACTCATTGGAAATGACATCCCTACCTTGCAGAATGTTAAGTCTTGGTTAGAGAAATGTTTTTCAATGAAAGACTTAGGCAAATCTGCCTATATTGTAGGCATAAGGATATATAGAGATAGATCCCGAAGGTTAATCAACCTAAGTAAAAGTGGATACATTGACAAGGTGCTAAAAAGGTTTAGTGATCGGTATCTCGTTAGCGCACAAGAATCGATATAGTTTTACCTTGGAAGTATCCCTAGGGTTATCGAATCCAAGAAAATGAGTACTAATTGTAGCCAAATAAGAAAGCAAAAGCAATTAAAAGCATCAATATGTTTTTCGGTCATCAGTGTCTATTGCAAGTGCACAATAGTTGATTGTAGTAATAAAAACCTTAGGAGTATCCTAGGGTATCGAATCCACAGGGAACATGTCTAATTGTGGTCAATTAAAAAGGGAAAAGGAAATAAAAGCATCAAATTGAACAAAATCACGTTAACAAAGACAATATAAGAAATTAAACACCAAGCAATCAATAAACCCATCCCCCACACTTATTATGAACATTGTTCTCAATGTTCAAAAATATAAATATGGATCAAACTAAACAATCACAAGAACATGAGGACAAGTTTCATGGCAACAATAAAGCATAAAGTAAAAGGATAGGGTTTAGAAAGCTTTTCTAATTGTCGCTTGCTCGCCATTGCTTTGCCTTGAATGCATAACTCCCTCATTGGCATGAGACCTACAAAGGTTAGTGACAACACAAAACATATGCATGCTAGAGGTGGTGAGGTGTATGACATGAATGCATTTACAAATAATCCTCTCCAACCATTTTTG
>CAODLS012608886.1:0-13199 GCA_948243855.1 Flueggea neowawraea
AACATTTAGTATTATCAGCTCATTCATGATACTAAAATCATTTAGTATTCTCAATGAATTTATAGACTAAAATCTCATGATTTAGTATTATAAAAAAATTAGCATTTTATTTGATTTTAGTTTTAACATTTAGTACTATTAACTCATTCGTGATACTAAAATCATTTCGTGCTCTCAACCAATTTATAGTACTAAAATCTTAAGATTTAGTATTATAAAAAATTAGTTTATTATTATAAAAAAATTAGTACTATATTTGATTATATTGTGAACATTTAGTACTATGAACTCATCTATAATAGTAAAATCATTTATTATTTTCAATGAATTTATAAAATTAAAATCACATGATTTCTCATCATTAAAACATTTAGTACTATATTTAATTTTAGTTTGAATATTTAGTACTTTTAACTCATCTATGATAGTAAAATTAGTAATTACTGTCAACGAATTTATAGTACTAAAATCGCATGATTTCGTACTATTAAAATATTTAGTATTATATTTAATTTTAGTTTGAGCATTTAATACGATAAACTCATTTATGATATTAAAAGCATCACTACCGCACGCTTTATGCACGCGGTTGATGCCACTCACTTATGTGCTTCACGTAAATGCAAGTTCATACTCGATTATAATATATATTTTATTTTAAATCTATTTTTTCTTTTCTGCATATCATATCATATTGTTTTTTTATTTTATGCCTCAAACGGTCACTTGTAATTTTTTTTTCTGAATATAACTATGCATAACGGTTGATTTTTTTTAATTATGTTTACCAAACTATAAATACCCATACTATTCTTCATACTCAACATTTTACCATCTCCAATCTCTCATTCTTCTCTAAAATGGATCCAAATTTCAATTCACAATTCTCTCAAAATTCAAATGCTAATAATCTTGAAATTTCTCAAAATCTACCCTTCCCTCTTTATCCTCTAAATAAACAAAATTTTTAAAACTTAACATATCTATATTATCTACCAAATTTAGAATATTCTCAAAACTCCCAAATGCACTTAATTTACCATATCCTTTTTTTCCATCCAAAAATATATTTTAGTTCAAAATCTCTACGTCGAAAATATTCACAAAAATATTTAAGCCAAATGATTATATTTCTTACTATTTATATGTTACAAATATATTAAATGATGAGTGAAGTAGTGATGTGTCTCATTATAGAGTATAATGATATGTTAAAAATTAGAGAGAGATAATATAACGAGTAAAAAATTAATAGAATGCTGACGTGACAGAAGTATTAACCTCTTGGAGAGGTTTAGGACTAGAAATGTTCTAAATCATTTAGCTTTCTCAAAGAATTTATAGTACTAAAATCTCATAATTTCATGTATGCATAATTTAGTACTATATGTGATTTTAATTTGAACATATAAAACTATAAACTCATTAATGATACTAAATCATTTAGTATTCTTAACGAATTTATAGTACTAAAATCTCATAATTTCGTATCATATCAAATTTAGCACTATATTAGTTTTTGTTTTGAACATTTAGTACTATAAACTCATTAATGATGCTAAATTATTTAGTACTCTAAACGAATTTATAGTACTAAAATATTATAATTTTGTATCATAAAATTTTTAGTATTATATTGATTTTAGTTTTGAACATTTAGTACTATAACTAATTCAAGATATAAATCATTTAATACTCTCAATAAATTGATAGTACTAAAATATCATAATTTAGCATTATAAAAAAAATTATATGAATCAAGTGTATACTCTAATCAAATTTAATTTCTTAAACCAATAGCTTTCATCATCTGATCTAAGTTAGTCCACCTTTATGGTGGATTGATTATACCATGTACCAATTTAACTTGTCATTAGGTAAGAGGAAAAAAAACTGCAAGTGAAGAAATTTAAGTTAATAACAAATTGCAAACAGCGTTAGAGAGATAAACTGCACATTAGCATACATTAATTCACGAGTCGAAATAAAGCTTCACGATACACCAGCCTATCATTAATTAAACTATCTAGATAATTAATCTAATGATCAAACACAATAGAGTATTATAATTAAGTTCCATAAGAACTTCCCCCTAAAAATTGGAGAATAATAAAAAGAATTTAAAAAGGCATTTTTTTTAAAATGATCAAGATCATATAATTCATTGTTCGATACTATTACCTAATGCTAAAATAATGAATTTGGGGAAACATGTTCTACCAAATAGAATCATACATAGAATCAAACGCTGACTGTGCAAGAGAAATGAGAAATATGATTTGTTGATCTTAATACATGATGTAAAGAAATATCTTAAATTTGCTTGTAAATTTGTCTACAATCTTCAACCACCTCTTCAAAGGAAAAAAATTAAAATAATAATTCAAAAATTAAAATAATAATTCAGAAAGCAATTTAAATATGCTTCAAACAAGCGTTGTCTTTGATATTTGTTAGTTAATTTATCAAAAATATTCCATAAAAGAATTATAAATAATATAATTACGAAACCAATGGACTTGTAGCTTATTAGTATAGAGTCAAATCTAGTATTAAGGGTAGAGATTTCGATTCTTTATCAAAGCAAATAAAATTACTTTTCCAATATATATATATATAGAAGCACCCACATATAAATTTCATCTGTATTTTTATTTTAATCCATAATTTCACAATATTGAAAAAAAATTACTTTCATTCAAAATCTAGTGGTATCTACCATAAAACAAACAAGTTATGTATAATGGATTGATAATATCCTGCTACCAGAACCACCGTAATCATACCCACCACAGACAATGATGTCCACATCTCCGACGACAAGAAGCACAGCCAAAAACTTCTACTGGACTTACGTTCCAAAAAGGGCTCCGTATTTGGCAACAAATGTGCAACTTTGAATATGAGCATTGGCATGGCTAGGAGTAACCATCGAGCTGTTCTCTGTGTGGACTCCATTTTTGGCTTAAACGACATGAAGTATGGTATCATGATGTGGACGGTGCCCACTACAAGTATTGTTAGGATTGCTGGGTGTGGCTTCGGTTGGAGCTCAAATATTGCTTTGAGATGTGAGAACTTTGTTGTCCAATTTTCGTAGGACATCAAGAAACAATTTGATTCAAAGAAGGGAAATACCGTTGTTCATGAACATTAGATGGCTTGTAGAGAATTAGATTATTTTAGGGTTTTAAGGACTTTGGAGGGCCATTTATAGGGAATTTTAGAAGGATGACTAAATAGGGAAACTCCATTACATTAATTGAGGTAAAAATAATAATTAAATGTTTCTGGAAAAATCATATACAATATATAAATCTGGACAACACGAAAGATCAAAAGACACTCTATAAGATTTCTCCATTGATTTTTTGAATTTTGTGGTAATTTATAATTTTTTAGATAATTATTTTTGCCTAACTAATTTAATTAATATTTATTAAACACATTACATATGCTTTTATTATGTATAAATTTATTAATTAATGGGTGATGTACAAAAATGGGCAACAAAACAAAAAATAATTTCTATAAACAACACTAATCGAAAAACTTACAAAAAATAGAAACACGGAATAAAATATTCACAAATACAACAATTTGACCGCGCTTTGACCAAATCATTTAAGTCATTAAGAAAGAGTGCAACTCGAGTATATGTAGAGTGCAACTTGAGTACAAAGTAGTGTTATAAAGGTTCTTTTGACCAGCAAATATTGAGTACAAGTGAAGTATAATCCGAGTATATACTAGTGTTAATGAATACTCTTTTGACTAGTATAACTGAGTACAAGTGGAGAACAACATGAGTACAATTAGTATAACAACAAAACTGAAATTTTTTTGACTAGTATAACCGAGTACATGTAGAGTACAACATGAGTATAAATAACAAAAAAATAACAAAAATACACAACAAAACACCAACAAAATAGAATACAAAACCAAAACATTTATGTTTTCATTGTTATTCGAGTACAACATGAGTACATATGGAGTACAAAGTTAAAAAAATGAGAATAAATCATAAATATTAGATCAAAACGAGTACATTAAGAGTACAGTATGAACGAGGAGGAGACAGAGAAATGGAGAGGAGTGAGTAGGTGTGTGAATTAAGGGAATGGTGCATGGTTATTTAAAAAGAGATGTCAGGTACTGGTCAGTTTCTTGAACATAAAGATGGTTATTGGCGTCGTGGGTTTCTTTAATTTTGCTAAAACCATTTCTGTGAAACATCTTCATGTGATGCAATTCCCGAAGGATCCGCTTTCACATTCAACTTTCTTTAATCACTTATCTCCATTCTTTCTTTTGACTCCATTTTATCTCCTGGAAATAAAGGTTGACTCATTTGTCAGGTGTTCTGACTATAAAGCTAAATGGTCTATTGACTTGTATTCATGGCTCACACCACTGAAGTTCTCCTCCTCCCAAGGGCGAAAGCACAAAGGGACAAGCAGGGCCCAAACCCTTACTCTTGCTGGAGAAGTGTCATTAGAGCCTCCTTCGGCTGAGCTCCGCCATGAACAGGGCCCCTGCTGGATTTTGTGAAAATTGAAGAGGCATGGAGGTGCAGTTGAAGGTGGTCATCTTATGAAAAAGAAGTTGAGCCTTTTTTTTGAAACCACAAGGCAAAACGATGTCATTTTGCCCTACGGTTTATCTTAAAGTTACGCCTTTGCCTCCAGTCTCCTTTTATCTCTCTCTCTCCACTTCCTTTGTCTAGTGCTCCACTCTTTAGCCTCCAAGTTGCACTATCATGTCTTCTTTTGTCGATGACAAGCGTTCCTCCCAGCCCTGGTAAGCCTTTCCTCATCTCATTTCCTCTCTATTTTGAACAAAATTTTAGTTTTTATTTAGGGTTAGGTTTTTTGAATGATCGATGATCAATGGATGCTTTAAATTAGGTATTTAAGATGAAATTGTTGATTGATTGATGGAATTGGGGACTGGGTTTGTTTTAGAATTGCAAGTTTTCTTGAGTTTCCACAGAGAGAGCAAGGGAGACAGATAGAAATGGATAGTTCAAAAGAGGAGGATAGAATGGAAAGGTGGTTGTATTTGATTAGGTCTAATAGGATTGGATTGCAAGACTCAACAAAACGCTAGTTTGTTATTGAAGATCATATTCTACTTTATGTTTTCCCCCCTTGAAAAGAAATTCAATGTGTTCTAATGCTGCATGTTGCTGGTTTATAATTTTGTAGCATTGGTGGAAGCTCTTTCTATAATTGTTTTAGTTGTTATGTTTCTATTACAAAAGTTTGGCACCTCTAAAGTGAGCTTTTTGTTCTTCTCGATCATGTTTGTGTGGACACTGTCTACTCCACTAATAGGAATTTATAACATTATATGCCATTATTCTGGCATCTTCAAGACATGTTGCCAAACTACATATTCAGTTTTTTTTTTGGAGTAAAGGAAAGAACGGTTGGTTGCTGCTAGGTGGCACTGTCCTTTGTATTACAGGTGATCTTGCTTAATTTTCATGATTTTGTTGTGTTAGAGGAATTATCCCATCTTGTTTTTTTTTTTCGAGTTAAATGACCTTTCCTTTTTTCATTTTATTTTGTATGTGATTACTTATATGCATACATACGCTTATATATTCTTGCTAGTGTAATGATAATGAGAGTTCTTCTATTCTTTTTTGTTGCTTTGTTATTTTGTGCTTTCTTGTTATGGCTTGTTGGATTGACCATTGATTGCTTGTCATTGTTAATAACTTTAAATTTTGTTTCTTTCCCTTTTTGATTTCGTTGTTTTGCATAATGGGTATTTGTTGCTTCTTTGGTAAGTTGATAAATTGTGACTAAACTAAATGAAAAAATAATGAGTTGAATCTTCAAGAGCTCTGGTGTCTTAGTCACTTCGTACACACCGTATCGTCATATTCTGGCTAAGCAGATTCGACCCATGTTTAGCCAGAATCATGCGTCTGCCATTACCTCTTCATTTTCCTTCAAATACAATGGCGAAATCAAACACCGGATTAACAACAATTTCAAGTCCTAAATCTTATCGTCACCAAAATCAAATTCATTAAAGGTCTCCCGAAGCCCATAAACACTATGAGCATCCACTTTCTGCTTCAATGTCGATGATCTCGAAACACGATATAGAAGTAACTGCGAAATCATCAAAATCGAAATTATCTTCTTCAATCGTCATCTTGGTGGTTATTGCGAGAGGAACAGTGGGGGCATTTTGATGGAGGAGATGTGACGGAGTTTGGGCTGACAGGGGTGTCAGTTAGGTGCCGGATGAGGTGAAGGACAGTGCGCTAGAGGGAAAGAGGAGGGAGGAGAGATGAGAGGGAGGCAAAGATGAAGGAGAAAAGAGAAAAGAGAGAGAAACAAAGTCAGGCGAGGGAGGAGTTTGAGGATAGAGAATTTGAATATAAATTGTCGTATTTGTGAAAATGTAAATCGAAATGTTTTATAACAGTATATATAATACCTCCTTGTTACATATGTGAAATCAAAATGACAAAAAAGGACATGGGTGTAATTTCCTCTCAATTAAACAAAGTCGGTTCAACAGCCGGTTCCGGTTCGGTTCAGTTTCTTTTTTTTTTTTTAAAAAAAAATTGTTTTTAACTCTTTATTTTATCCGTCAATTATTTTTCTGATTTGTAAATTTTGTTATACTGAATAATTAACTATAGTACTAATAATATATTGTATTTCAATTTTTTAATAATTTCCAAACAAATTAACTATTCTACTAGTAATTACATCACATAATATTAAACAAAATAAAAAAAAACTCATTATATTTTATTAGATACCCTCACTTATGACGAAGAAATACCGTGGTTATAATACTAAATTTAATTATACAATTCAACAATTGACAATACATGATAAATTAAAATACAATTATACAAGATTTTTATCACCACTAGGAATTTTCTTAAAATTAATTTTAAAAATATTGGAACTGGAAACTCTTCCTCCCGCCTCCCCCCTCATTTTCTTGAGTGAGAATTAGTTGAGTTTGACTCTCTTGAGTTCCAATATTTTTAATTTTAAAACTTTCTTTATTTCCACTTTCATTGATGCAAATATTAATTAAATATAATAAAATAATAAAATAATTAAATTAAACTATAGTAAAAAAGTGGAAGGAATTTGAAAAATATAATTGCAAAAAATAACTTAGAGAAATATAGAAAATGTAATTATAATAATAAAATATATAAATAATTAATAAAAGTAATTTAAAGCAAAATTAATTTTGAGAGAGTGAGAATGTAGAAGAGATGAGATTGAGAGAATAAATGGTGTAAAATTAGTAGGAATAGTGAGATTATTTATAGAGTTTAAAAAAAAATGATCGTTGGAACCGGCGGTTCCAACGATTATAAGGCGGTTTGAACCGTTGGTTCCACGGTTTTTGGAGAGGTTGAACCGAAACCTGACCACAATCCTTTGATTTTGGTCCGCCGGTTCCAGTTCCAAAATAACATGTCTAGCTGCATGTATTTCCTTCTATTATTATTATGATAAATCCTTTTTTGTAAGCATTATATTTATAATATCTCATATTTAGTTTTTTCTGCATGTCAAACAAATCCCCTAACAAAAAAGAGTCACCAACTCAGTTCACAATGGGACAAAAAAAATCAGAGCAAAAAAACTGAAATGTGTGATAGCATCTGCGAAAATAATTAATTCTCGAAAAGGAGATACGAAATCTTGGTGTTCCACTTATAATCGATCAAACCTGAGTATTCAATTTGAAAAGAATTTCCTATAAAGAAGAGCTTGTTAACAATAGAATATGAAAAAATTGTATAAAAGTCAAAACTGAGAAAAATTTCACACTATACAAATCAACAATCAAATGAACAAAATTTGTATTCTTACTTAATGTAGGTGCCAATCACTTTTCTTCCACAACATTAGCTTCCTAAGGTGGTTCTCTACCTCATATTCAACAAACACATAGGTGGCTTTTACCTATTCCATTAAAATATCATAAAATTCATTGAATGGATAGAAAATCTTTATCATAAGTACAAACAATAAATGAATATGAGAATCGAGAAAAAAAAATACTTTAATGCAAGTTCTTTTAAGACACTTTTAGTACTCCTAAACATTATGATCAAATTAGAGTCTTTTACTCCTTCAACGACTCTCTCACGTCTTTAAGTGCATATAGAACCACTTACACCATGTTATCCTAACAACCTACGCAATAAAATTGGCAACTGTAGAAAATAAACATATATTATCAAAAGTGCACTTCACTCTTGCCTTCAGTCAACTAAGTTTTACAAAGGCTAAGAACTATAAAAGATTTGCTCGATATTGCCTAAACTTGTTTCATTGACAATTGCCAACTAAATTAAATCCCCAACCCACCTAGTTATCGATAGAGCATAGACTGCTCGGCAATAGTTGCAACCTGAAGAACTCTACGTGTTCGAAGTAGCTTCATCAAAAATTTGTTTGAAAAAACAAAAGGTAGATAATATCATATGCATCACAATAAGAAGACATTAAAAAAAAAATACGTTGGATATTTCACAGGATTGAGCCATAGTTGATTCAAATAGATTGGATCAAGAGCCACAACTTATTCAAATTCAAATAATTTCACATTACAATCAAAGTTTTTTTTTAAAATAACCAAATTTTTAGAGATTCTAACTCAAATGAAAAAGATCATAATATAAACAATCAATCACCCTCGTGGAGTACGAAAAAATGTAACCAAAATAAATTTGTAAAAAACACAATACACCTCATGTGACATGTGATTAATGTCAAACCTCAAATTGCTGAAATGATCCAATCTTCCGCCATCCTGAGGTCTGAAACTTTTTGAAACATCAGTATCTGCAATTAGCCAGCATTTGTTCATATAGTCTTAGAGAACTCAGAATAGTTAATTATTTCTATAGTGAAGAGTAAGGAAATAACAAAATATAACTGAAGTAAAAGAACAATAGTTCCCCTCTATATTAATTCATTTGCAGAGTATAATTTGTAGCAAAAATAATTGTTATTAACCAATAGGGTTGTAGTCCACTAGTATTAGAACATCTCTAATATTAAGGGATTGAAATTTGAGAGTTTTATTCTCGATAAGAACCAATGAATGAAAATAATGATTTTCTATCATTAAAAAATAGTTTTTTTTGAAATTTATTATAAAAAAAGTTGGGTGATGTACAAAAATGGGCAACAAAATAAAAAAAACAATTTCTAAAATACAACACTAATTGAAAAACTTACAAAAATGGAAATACGAAATAAAATATTCAGAAATATAACAGTTTGACCGCTTATTTATCACGTGTCAAAAAATTGACTGCGTTTTGACCAAACTATTTAAACTAGTGAAAAAGAGTACAATTCGAGTATAGAGTACAACTTGAGTACATAGTACAACTCGAGTACATGTGGAGTATAACCCAAGTACAAAATAGTATTATGAAGGCTCTGTTGACTAACAAATATCGAGTACATGCGGAGTACAACCCGAGTACAGACCGAGTTCGATGAGAGTACACCTTATTTAAGACTTATTAATTACACCAACAAATTTCTATAAAAATGAGTACAACAAGAGTACAAAATTAAAAAATGAAATCAAAACATAAATATTAAGAATTGGAAGTTTAGTATTTTTATGAAGATAAAATTACGAGTACAACGCGAGTACATTCACTAAAAAATGCTTACATAATGAGTACAACATGAGTACGTTCACTAAAAAATGCTCACACAGTGAGTATGAGTTATGTTTTTGAAATTTTCTATTAACAAGAAAAGGAAACATTGGATTAAAGTGAGAAGAAAAACGAGTACATAACGAGTACGACCCAAAGTAAAATTTTCAAAATGTTCAATTATACATTCTTCTTCTATGGGAGGCAACTAGGATTTACAAACCCTAGCTGCCGCCCTCATCCCGACGCCAATCCTGTCCCATCAACGTCTCTCTCTTTCCCTCTCTCTTCCTCTCTCTCTCGTCGCTTCACTCTCTATCTCTCACACTATTATTCATGTCACACTCTCTATCTCATCATTGTTTGCATTGCTTCCTTTCTCAATGTCATTCGCGTCATGACGGAGGAGCATAAAAACAGGGGGAGATCAGAGGACGACCAGTGACAAAAGATGAGATGAAAGAGAAAAGGGTAGAGAAGATAAGAGGAAAGAAGAAGCAGACAAGGCATGAAAAGAGGCAAAAGAAGACAAGAAGAGGAGAAGAGGTGAAAGAGGCTGCGAATCTTAGGAGAGAAGGCATCGTGTGATGTCGAGGGAGAAGATAGAGTGTAGAAAGAGAAAGTGAAGAGACAAAACATAGATAGAGTAAGGAGAGAGAAGCTAACAATTAAAGAGTTATATATTGTGTCATTTGTGATATATTAATGATAATATTCTAATATAGAATATATAATCTATCTGGGTTCTATTTGTGAAACAATAATGAGAAAAAAAGGACATAGGATATAATTTCCTCAAAAAAGTTAAAAATATGATTTTTAATGAAAAAATTGAATCGGCCTCGTTGCCCCACAAAAAAAGGAATCGAATTAATCGGTTATCATATAAAAATTTGTTCCATCAAATTAGCCGTCAATCAACGACAACTACTTAGAGCAGCTGGTTGGGCTCCCTGGTGGATGCGTGACATCTCGGGTTCGAACCCTACCGTACTCAGGAAGCTAAAGCCTCCTCCTATGGAAGTTGAAGGCTCGTCCAAAAGAAAAATGAGCCGTCAATCACAACTAAAATAGAAAGAGGGTTGAAAAGTGGTGAAATGAAGTCCAAGGACTAGAGTGAAAATTAGAGGGGATTAAGTGGGACCCGACCCGCAAAGAGCGGGGATTGAAATATCAGACAGCCCAATAAACGCGTTTTGTCTTAAGTTCGGTCCAACCTCATCGTCCACCTTTCTCAACTCCCATGTCCTAAACTCCTTACACGAAACCTCCTCTCCATTTTCATCCTTTTTTTAATATTCCATTTTCCCTTAATAAACAAACCAGGCTCTCTTGCACGAACCCGCAATTACTAATTTTTCCATCCTATGCCCGCTTCACCATACTCCTCTTCCCACTTTTGTGCTCTTGGTGTATTGTGATCCTGCTCTGTGTAATAGTGCCTCATACTCACCATTAAGGAGGGTAGAGACATACACAACCCACCAAGAAAGGCATATTAACGAATGTACTTGTTAAAAACAGATGGAAATTTTCAACTCTAACAAGGACCTGGTAAAACCATAGAGAGCTGAGCTCATTCTTTGTTCTTTCAAGATCTGTTTTGGGTTTGGCTTAGCTTATATATCTCTTATTGGGTTTGTTCTTTTGTTTCTTTTTTCCCTTTATCAGCTTGACCTTGTTTCCTTTTTTTGTTGTTTGGAGACAATTTATAACTTTATGGTTTCTTCATAAGTAATTTGCTGTAGTTGTTGAGTGGATTTTATCTAGTAGGTTATGAAGGATTTGATCATTGATCATTAAAGAATTTGACTTTGTAGCTTATTAAGTTCTTCTGTTACTACCCTTTTGTTGGATTCATCCATAGGTCTGATTTTTATGGGTAGTTCTGTTTGATGTTTAGTTTCTGAATTGTGAAAGAAGTGAATTTCAAGAACTAGTTGTGTTATAGGAGCAATTCTGGTATTTCATTAGCTGCTCATCAAGGATGTATTCTTTTGAAATTTCTTATAGAACTTAGTGATCAGTATAAGCAGCAGGGTTGAATTTGAGATTTATTTGTTGTAGTTTTGAGTTTCTGGATCAGTTTTGGGGATGTGCTAGTTAAATCAATAAGATTGGATCTTGGTATTGAAATGTCTGCTAATGTTTAGAGGTAATTGACTGCCAGAAAGATGGGTAATACTTGCGTAGGACCGAGCATTACAAAGAATGGTATTTTTCAATCGGTATCTGCTGCTATGTGGCGGTCACGATCGCCAGACGATGCAGCCTCTCAGAGTAACGGGGAGTCTGTTCGTGATGCAACGCCTGAAGAACCTGAGTCGTCAATGCCAGTTCAAAATATACCCCCAGAGCAAGTAACAATGCCTAAACCTGAAAAACTAGAGAAACCGGAGAAAACAGAACACCCTGAAAAACCCAAGAAAAATTCTCAGATGAAAAGGGTGCCTAGCGCAGGACTTAGGACTGAGGTTTTGAAAAATAAGACGGGTAATTTTAAGGAGTTCTATAGCTTGGGCAAGAAACTAGGACAAGGGCAATTTGGAACTACTTTTTTTTGTGTGGAAAAAGCAACAGGACAGCAGTTTGCGTGCAAATCTATGGCAAAGAGGAAGTTGTTGACTGATGAGGATGTGGAGGACGTGAGAAGGGAAATTCAGATAATGCACCATTTGGCTGGCCATCCAAATGTAATATCTATTAAAGGGGCTTATGAGGATGCGGTTGCAGTACATGTGGTTATGGAACTATGTGCTGGTGGTGAGCTTTTCGATAGGATTATTCAGCGTGGACATTATACAGAAAGAAAAGCAGCTGCTCTCACGAGGACGATAGTTGGGGTTGTGGAAGCTTGCCATTCATTGGGTGTGATGCATCGAGACCTTAAGCCAGAGAATTTTCTTTTTGTTAGCCAAGAGGAGGACTCACTTCTGAAAACAATTGATTTTGGATTGTCAATTTTCTTCAAGCCAGGTAACTCCTCATATTTACATCTTTTAGTAGCTATAAGGTTTGATTACTTGCGACAATTTGCATTACCATGGTACTGAGTGATGTGTCTCTTCTTTTAATAAGCTTCATTGGCAACTTTCACAGCCGATGTTAATCCATTTGCTCTGCATGAAATGCTATTTTGTTGGTTTTCCTCGAACAATAATAATCTTTGACAAGTATAGGCTCTATTACTAATGTTCCAGCACTTCTCGTTATGTATAAAACCTGTCGTCAAGATGAATCCAAAATTTCACTTTTACGAGGCTTATTAACAATTGGTGGTTTCCTTCAACAGGAGAAAAATTTGCTGATGTGGTTGGTAGTCCATATTATGTTGCTCCCGAAGTTCTGAAAAAACGATATGGCCCAGAAGCAGATGTTTGGAGTGCTGGAGTAATTGTTTACATTCTGTTAAGTGGAGTGCCTCCATTTTGGGCTGGTACATCCTTTCTCTTTTACTTTAACACTGTTCTCCATTATTGCTGTCTATTTATTATTTATGGTTTTTCTGACA
>CAODLS012609401.1:0-14845 GCA_948243855.1 Flueggea neowawraea
GAGGATTTTATTTGACTTCTTTTTGTCTATCTGATGCTAAAGCCATACTGTGGAGATTGAGGAATTGATGAATACGTCCAAGAATTAGTTGAAAGTTTAACAAACCGATCTTATTTTTTTTATTTGGACAAATTACAAAAACACCTCTATTTAAATAATTAATTATAAATAAATTAGTTATTTATTTTTTTCTCATATTATACCATACAGTTTATTTTCTTTACATTTCAGACGGTAAAAAATTATTTTTCTTACATTTTTAATTACAACTCGCTTTTTAATATTTTTTCAGTTATAATCCTTGTATTTTATTATTTTTTCATTTTAGTCATTTTTTTAGATTACTCCATTTTTTAGCATCAATCTAAAATCAACTCTGCAATTTTTTTTAAAAACCTTAAAATCAACCTAATATCAACTCTATATAAACTCTACATAATTTATTTTTAAAAAGACCTAAAATCAACTCTACAATATTTTTTAAAACCTTAAAATCAACCTAATATCAACTTTATATAAACTCGACATAAACTTTTTTAGAATCAACCTAAAATCAACTCTACAAATTTTTTTAAAAACCTTAAAATCAACCTAATATCAACTCTATATAAACTCTACATAATTTTTTTTAAATCAACCTTAAATTAACTTTACATAAACTTTTTAAAAACCTAAAAAATAACCTTATATAAACTACATATAAAATCAACCCTAATAGCTGCTCTTGGCGGCCAGATTTGGCTGCCGCCAAGTCCAACGAGTTTGACGAGGCGAAAAAAGTGCATAATCGATGCGGAGATGGGAGATCAGAGGTGAAGAAGGGAGATCCGACGCGGAGAAGACAGATTTGATGCAAGGGTGAATGAGAGAGAGGAGGTCTTAGAAGACAGAGAGAGGTCGATTGTCGGGATCCATCGGAGGAGGAGCAGACAGAGGCAAAAAGTAGCGGAGTGGACAAAGGCAGGAGTAGTGGAACAAATGGGTCAGTTGAGGGAGGGCGATGAGGGGAGAGAGAGAGAAGAGTGCAGAAATGATAGAGGAGAGAGAAACGAGATGACCAAATGAGAAGAAAAGGAAATATTGAGACTTAATACAAATATTAAGTTCGTAAAGTTAAGAAAAAAGCGTCTAATTGTAAATTGAGGGTTCAGAATTAAGAAAAAAATGCCCCATAAAATAATAATGTAAGAAAAACTAGACATTTTTTCAATACTTCTAATTCATGCATGTCAGAAACTTAAATTGTTCCCAAAAATGACAAAAAAAAGGATTGAATTGTATCTATTAATCCACTTCCATATTTGATTATAATGATATAGGCCCCATGGAATGAAGCTTGCTTTACTATGATCATAAACTTGAACGTATACTAAAAATCCCCCTCCCCCTTCCCTTTATATATATATATATAAGGCTCAATTTACATCAAGAATGAGTTGAGTAAATCCTCACCATTAAATTTAAAAGAAATGAATGGTGAGAACTGAAATAAATCTAAAAGATTTATACTTTGTATAAGTATATATATATATAAACATAAACAGTATAAATGTATCTTGATTATTATCCTTTCCATATATAATATCGTTAAATCAAAATGTGTCTCTACGGATAATGCAAGAGATAAATGTATCTGATCTGATTTTTGTTTGATATATTATAAAAATTGAACCCATGCGATTAAAGCCAAATGGAAATGAGCAAAAAGAAGTTTGTAGATATTATCCAAGTATAACTACTTTTCGATTATCATGAAATCCTCACATAAGTTGTGTTACATCAATGAACTTATTTAACAATTAATTGGATACACATTATGGCCCGAAAGGGGGGTGAAAAATATCATAAAATCCTCACATGGCATTAAGTGGTGCCGGCCCCTTTAAAATGCCATTCACATCGACAAGAAGAAATGCTTCCATAATTTTCAAAGCCAATATCGGTGATTAATTAATTTCCAAGAAATATTAATTAGTTTTGCCGTATAGGGCATGCAAGCTTCCATTATTTCAACATGCATCTCTCTATATAGCTTAAAATTTTTCCAAAAAAAAAAAAGATGCTGAAGATATTCGCAAGACAAAATGATTGGCCAGCTAGAACACGCCCATTGACAAGAGCGAGAGGATACACATTGGGGACCAACATGAGTTGATTCAATACAATGATGGCTCAAACATTGCCATGGATGGAGTGAAGATTGATAAATGATTGTAAACACCAATGCGGCGTGGTGTGTTTAGTGGCGGAGCTAGAAATTCCCCGACGTGGGGTCGGACCAACGCTACACTATAATGAACTAAAATGAATTTTTTTTTGTAACATAATATATGCCGATATTAGAGTACGATAAAATAATATTAATTAATTCATACGACTATTCATATTTTTAAAACGGTTCAAAATGGATTCGTTGTCAATAGTTACAAATATCATCTTCTCGATGAATACTACCAAGTTATTATTTAACTATTCATCTCTCATTTTATTTTGCAAGGGCGTCTTTTTTCTCTTGAATTATTGAATTAATAATTTTTTATCTTATAGTCTGAATGTCTCATTGTGCTAAAGTTATAAAAGGTCAAGTGTTTCGATAGAAATTAGACAAATGAGGGTTTTTGAAAATTTTGTTGTAGTATAATATATGGATTGGATTTGTTTTAAAGGAAGAAATAAAAAAAGAAACGTCAATGCATGCGTGGAGTTAATTTCTTAACAGGTGTCATGTACAAGCTCTTCCTTTGTTCCACGTTTCAGTTGCTTTGTTACATGCAAAAACAAAGAAAGCACCTCCCCTGTTTTTGCCTCTGTCATTCAACAACTAAGTTGCTCTGTTTCAGCCATGAAGCCCCACTCTACAGTTGTTGAAGCTAAACCATGGAACCATCAACATCATCAACCATGGACCAGAAAGTACTCTAAGAAGAAGAAGAAGAGGAACAAAAGGAGCATCACTATTTGTAAGCTAAAAAACTAAAACAGAACGAGAAGAGGAAAACGGACCCCAAGGCCAAAGTTGGACGGAGGTGGGGGATAGAGGGGTACCCCGGTCGCCTGTGGGGGCGGCCGCCTACACTCGCCCCCACCTGCCTCCGCCTCTGGGTGTGGTGTGGTGTGAGAAGTTGCACTGCATGTACCACAACAACATGGCTGCGTCGCCTTCCTTTTGTTTTACAGTCATGGATGCCTTCAAATCAATGGTCCACACCCAACACAAGGTAGTGAGTGGTTGGAAGTTGCACTTATCCTTTAACAACGGAAACCGACATCAACATGCCCTAAATCTAAGGCACTCGTAGATTAATCTGTCTTATTTAGCCGTGGCCAGAAATACTAAGATTAGACTGCTAAGCAGTTAGTACCTGCTTTAAAGCTTTCAAAAAATACCTGCTTTAAGTGGCAAAAACCGCTTAAGGTTTGGAGTTTATCTAAGGCACTCATAGATTAATCTGTCTTATCTCCTCTGTATTGCTTTTGTGCCCAGTTTCTTAATAAAGATCTGATTTTAAAAAAAAATTGCTTAATTCCTTTCTTTACGCACATGGGTAGGCATTGAATTTCAATTTCATAAGCTTTTGAACCTAAATGCTTAATGAATGTGTTCTTATTTAGAGACTTATCGTACCAGTTGGAGGTGTGCTAACTCTGAAATTAATCATCCGAAAATAATATAAAAATACCATGCATATTGAGACAGATTTTTATATCAGATAAGCGAGTACTAATTAGTCTGTGATTAGAAACGTGGGTGTTGCACACCTTATGACAGTAATCTTTTGAGAGAAGATAATAATTCCTAACAATTGATATATCTCAAGAAGAAAGTTGACATTTTGATTTGAATTGAAAAGGAATATTCTTTTTTGATTCTAGGAACTAACTCATCCTCATAATTAATGATGAACATACACGCTAGTTGGACAAGTTTTTTTTATAAATCATTTCATTTGCTTTCACTAGAAATCAAATGTACAACCCTTTAGTATTAAAGACGATTTTATTACTAATGAGTTATAAACATATTAGTTGCTATTTAAATAAGCTAACTAGCTATATGCATGTAACCAAAAGTTCTAAAGTTTTTATAACAACATTGATTAGCGTCTCGTTAGGATAGTCTGGTTATATTCTTTTCAATAATTTATCGATTTGACAATGTAATGTATATGTATCGAATAATATATATACATATAGCAAACTAAAGTTGCTATATATCATAGTTTAAAGAAGAAAGCAAAAGAGATCACTATGACTAAGAAGCTTACAAGAGGGAGACAAAAGAATGAATACCCTATATCCACGTTCATATATTCGGCCAAGGATAGAGCAAACTAAAGTTGAGTGTTCTTTCTCACTGAAAGAGACAAACTCGCATTGGGTCATTAGTATCGAAGCCAGATTCTTGGTTCAGAAGTTTGGTTACACCATATATTGGTTGGTTTTTATCATGTTTACTTATCAGTTATGATCAACAATATGTACCAACTTGTTCACTATTGGTATCACTCGCAACAAACTAATAATTAAACGAATCAAAAATAAATAAGTGATTCGAGTTAATAACCTCGACAAGCGCAACTAAAATTATAAACGAAAGTGAAGCATATCTAGTTGTATGCTAGTCTCGCATGCAAACAACTTTCGTTGATTAACGACGAGAATCACATAATTTTTTTTACCTTCTATGTGTCACAAAAGATCCTTACGGATGCAAGAATCACGAGCGGGTGAAGGAGAACGAAACTTCCTTTCTTCCTTTAAAGAGGTCGACGGCCTCCACCCTTTTTGTGTGTGGTGTCATGGAGCCATGGAGGTTTCAACTCTAATTAAGATTATGTGTCAACTATTTATAGTTGACACATGTGAGCTTCTCTACACACATATATATAGAGTCCAATTTTGTCATCTAGTCAACTAGAGTTTGGCCTAATTGAGTTGAAGCCATGAAAAAGACAACCAAATATTGATTGAACCGGACTCGAACCAATTGGGCAGACCACGTTTCTCTAACATTCACAAACACTTCTGCACACTCCACATGATAATGGCAATTGCTCAGATGGTTAGGCTTCTGGTTGCTTCACATGGTGCTCGCTGACATGTTGATCAGATATACATTCCTCAAATCTCTGGCCAAAAAATTTTTAAAACCATAAATAGTACCAACATGGTCTTGCGAACAATATTGTTAATCTTTGTTTTTGTTTGTGTTTGTCCCCAAAACTAGAACATTATTGCTTTTTCTTGAAAAGCCTAGATTGTCATAATTTTCTTTATCTCGGCCAGAGATTTTGATATATATATATCATTTTATGATCACCATATATTTTTTATAAACTCCAAAATAAGACCAATATTAATAATATGTCTAATATTTGCTATATATGTACGATTGATGAACCCATTCATTGCAAGAAGTGTCACCTTCGATGCCTATATATATATATATATATATAAACAACAATTTTGGTTACAACTTACAAGGTTCATATGCAATTGGCGGTTGTTGTTGTTTCTTCTTGTAATACATTAAGTGGTCTCAATTTCTATAATCTATATATATCTCCACGTGAAGACAAGGTTGTATCCGTAGGTTTTAATGGAAGTAAATTTGGATATTAAAAAAAAAAAGAAAATGCAATGCCATTGTCATCAATGTAGTTAATGCCATAATGCCAATTGAGTGTTGAGAGGACGCAATGATTAACGTACGATATAAATATATTATATTCTAAAATTTTATAATTGAATGATAATTGTCTATTTTCAGTAATGATGTTGCCGTCTAATAAGAAGGCAATATGTATGAGCTAAGTAAAAGAGGATATGATTTTACATGCATGATTTTGAAGATAAATGAACTTCCACTTATAATTGTCTCCCTCTCCAAATATCATCCCAAACCTGTAGGTGCTTATAACAAAATTTTGAAATAGAGCGCTTTAATTATCAATAATATGTCTTTAATTTATTTTGTTACATGATCTATATGTGAAAATGCGAAGTGACTCTTTCTTTTTATCTATGAATTTTAGTAATGATATGCCTCATGCGGGTGATAGGGATGGGATATCAGTAGGGTTTTTTGGTGGGTATGCAAAAGCAGTGTATTCGGTGTGTGCTTTTAGAAAATTGAGCTACAAGAGGTTTTGAAATAAGATCCAGAAAACTTATTTTCGATGGTTAAATCAGTAAGGTTTTAGAGTTTGAGATAAAAGGAGTAGCAATTAATATAACTCATTGGTACAGAACTCCAGCTCTAAAGAAATATAAGTTTGATTTTTAATAGAAACAATTAAAATGACTTTTTTTTATGAAAAAACTAGAAATTAATTATCTTTGCATGATTTTGAAAGCTATATATTAGAACTCATTAGGGTATAACCAAACCTTTATGAAGATTTTTAGTTATTTAAGACTATTTTATGATTATATAATATAGGAAGTTACTTAGTATTTTATTAAGATTTATTATTTAGAATAAGATTATAATTCTAGTAGCATTTCTATTTCTCGTAGGATTTATGTATTTTAATTAGGATTACATTATTATTTTATTAGGACTTTATTATGAACTCCTTCAAAATTCAAATGAGAGCCTTTTTTATTTTTCTCAATTAAGTTTTGATAATTTAGTTTAGTGGGATAATATAGGAGCAGTCTACGCATTGTTATATTGTTCAATATTACATTTGCCGGGGTGCTATTAAACAAGCATGAATCGTAAGTGCGTGCATAATTTATTAGTAAGAGGTAATTAGTCTACATTCTTATATTGTTGAAAATCCTTTGCAGTGCGCAAGCATTATTCATTAGTAAGAGGTAATTAGTCTACATTTTGATGTTGTTAAAAAAAACATTACAATGGTTGGTCACCCACCTGAGAAATAAATCATTAACCATTTTTTTTCTTCTTTTTATGATTTGAATTTCTGACCTCTTGACAAGTAGTCTACTCAATACGAGCATACTTCTGGGAAATTAAAGATGTTGTTCCATTGCTTATGTTCGAGTCCAATTTACGGATTGTCATAAGAAATGTGTTTAGTCTATTAGTTTACTCATCCGCCATTGAGAGGCCGAGGAGAACGATGCATAACTTTATTGCTGGTTGATTGCAGGGTCCGGATAAACTCAAAGAGATGGTGTCTCCTTTATTAATCATTGATTACATTGACATAATTCAGGAATCTACCATTTTATTGCCATCGAAAAGATATCACTAATGTTTTCCCACAATTACCAAGTTGTTTGCACGCTCAAATTGGAAACAAGAATAAGGCTCATGTTCTGACAGCGCCAATGTTTGTAGAAATCTCATTAGGTAAGAACTCACCTCCACCTCTGTAAGTGCCTCCGGTTCACCCAGCAAACTTTAATGTCATGAAGCCATTTTTGTACGTGATGATCTGTAACTAGCCCAGCCCTCCATAGACTCTATAGCTCTTGCCAACGTTGCCATGACTCATCAACGCCAGAATGATACCATTTCAATTAGTGCTTCTGTGCCTAAAGAAAGAGTGCGGTTGCAGATGTGTTTAGACAGCAGCCAAAAGTTGTGATCATCGGTACTTACAAAAGATTTTGAACCACTTTGGTTATTTTGTGTCGGCATAACCAAATCAAGCAATCGTTACTGGGAGTGTGTATTAGTGGAGCCATATCATTCATCATTCCAAGTGTTGAATTTGTATGCCAAAATGGTGAATGATATTACCACGTGAAAAGAAGGAAACAAAGTGTAGTATGTACCATGTATGATAGTACGAGTTAACAGATCAAGTAGAAGTACAATAGAGGCCATTTCAGACGCATCTTTTACGAGCATACCTTTTTTCTTAAGACGAGCATGTACATTAGATTAGCACAATCTGGTTGAAGATTTTATGCTGAATAGGGATCTGATTTGATGAGACCAACTTCGAGAAAACCGGTTCAAGACGCAAACATTGGCACGTTGTGATCAAGAAAAAAGGTCTTCTTAAGTGCGTGCGCCAATTTTGCGACATGAACGCTACAAACACCTGGAAGGGCCCTGGAAAGGAATATGTGAAGATCTATGACAACTGACAATAAAATTGGTCCCATAATACATTTATAATGTTAACGTCCAATCACTAATTTCAGAGGTAGTTTCATTTCCCAAAACTAAAAATTTAGTGGTCAATAAATGATCATTAGTTCCTATTTCCCCCTTTCTTGCTTCTTTTCAATGTCTAAATCCCACATGCTCGTCTCGTCACTGGCACCAATTTGCATTAATTTCCATCCAACATGGAGTGCCTGTTTGGATTTCAAGGGAAATTCAAAAGCTCTCCTAACATGCAACTAGGAATCGGCGTGTCTGAGAGCAGCAACTGTACTACACAAGAATTCACCAGAAAAATTGCTATGACATGATTCGAAGCTATGACCTGATTTCTTAACAGTTAATGCTTCTCTATAACATTAGGCTTACAGAGAACCTTCTAGACTGCCAAATGGTACATGTAGATGCCAAATAATTATGAGAGAGCGATAATTTTGAGATGCTTAGTTGGCAATTGAACAACGACAACGCTGTAATATTAATAGCTTCAACAAGACAAAATAAAGTATCTACATCAACACCTCAAAGAAATAATGTCACAACGGATAAACACACCCGGGAAGATGATTATGCCTTGGCTTTTCCAGCTTGGAGAGATTGAAGCCTCTGTTGTAATTTTAAGAGCTACAGCACAACAAAATCATTCAAATAACTAAATGATTGAATAAAATATGGGATCAGAAGACAAAGTAAATGAAAATGACCGAAAAAGTTACACAAAGCTAATATAGAATACTACAGTCGTTCATCTTAAGGAACATAAGTGCGTTGCTTTAATGTAACCTAGTAATTCATATAGAAAAAACCTCTATAAATTGCAGTCAGACATGCCACCAATAAATTCAGACTCCACAGACGACTATTAAAGAAAACACACGTTGCAGCAGTGACTATGGTGCACACAAACATATTCCTCGGAATCGACTATTTTCCTTTTGGACTAGTCTCTTTTATCTTCTTTTAGAGGTGGCCATTATTTAACTTAATCTAACAAACATAAAAATGACAATATATTAAAAAATGGTTATGTTGCATATGCACAAAAATTACTTGGTGCTTTTTTTAATGTTTTGTCACTTTTATAACCGTCGATAAAATAAGAATCATCTCCACCTTTGGAAGGAGATAAAGAAGAATGACCCAAAAGGATATTAGCCCAATCCTATTCATAAAAGTAGAATAAAAAGCAAGAATTGTGGATCCTAGATTTGCAAGAATACCGAAATGAATAAGTTACTAACTCAAACAAGAAATACCCCTAACAGAAAAATAATATTTAATAAGAAATTTCTTCGGTAGAAAAAATATTTAATCAGAAAATTATGTTTTAGATCCCTGTTTTAACAGAATAAACTAAAATAGATTGAAGATAACTAGCATTACTATACAGTTACCTACTTTTAGCTACTTTTAGTTTAGATTCCGGATTTGGAAAATCACTGGGCATGTTTGACAAAGGATTAAACATCTAGCTCATATAGAAAACAAGTGAAAAATACTGAAAAATGAAGAGGGTTCAAGCTGGATATTCATCATGAAGAGAACCATCAATAGAAGCTCATGAGTGTTAGGGAGAAGCTGTGGATCCAAGCTGGAGCAGTAGAACCTAATATACAGCTGAAATTTTTGTATTCCTAATTACCATACTTCACTCACCTACACTTCACGAGCAACAAATCATTATAGCAGCAAAAAAATTAATTTTTGCTTGCTTATAAGATGAACATCCCACAAAATAAAGTTGATCATTCAACTACTGAAACTATTTCCTCAAAGTTCTATCTTTTTTTTATTCTTCCCACCATGGATATATTGTACTGACCTTATCTAATATCTTGTACAAAGACTTATCACATGCAATTATCTAAATTACACAAGAAAAAAACAATCAAACTAATTGTACCACAGATACCACCTATTTCTTTGCCTTCAGTTTTCCACAAAGATTATATAGCCCAAAATGTAGCCAGGAACAAAATAAATGCATAGAATTAACATAACCTTCCCTGTGTTACCAAAAAATCACTTCCCATTATCTGCCATCAATGATCATCCAAACACAGAAATACCAGCTTCATGATATCTTACAGACAGTTTCATAAGTGAACATTATGGGGAAAAGAATTTGTTAGTTTAACCAATAATTTTCTTCTATTAAGCCACTAAACATGGTTCTTCATGGAGTAAAACGGATGGTGGCCTATATAGTAGATGTTCAATAATATATTGAATCCGATATGTTGAAGGAAGTCATAATTGCCTCTCCAATTTATATTAATCGAACATGTATTAGAACCAACTAGAAATCAAGTTCATAGCAACCAAAAGCCAACATTTGATTAAAATCAAGAAGGTATAGTCATCAACAACACGAAATCATTGTAAAAATAATGAAAGGAGCAGGAGAAAGAAGAAAACGAACCGCATCTCTCTTGCTATTCTGCTTCTCTTCCATGTCCTGAAGCGTGGCATCAAGCCGCTTCCTAGAAGTATCATATACCTAATTAGCACAAAACTTTACAGAAAAAAAAAAAACAGAACAACCACTTGAGAAAAACAAACATACAATTCAGCAGAAATGTAATCGATACGCTTTCGCACATTAGCATTGGCCTCGGCCAAGTCTTGCTTCACAAGCACCGGTCCTATCAATTTATACACATTCGCTCCTTCATTCAACAAATCCAACTCCTACACACAAATTCCTATAAATTAAGAAACTAATCAGAAAACACAATACAATGGGTCGTTAAAAAGAGATTAAGACCTTGAGTACGAGCTCGTTCTCGCCGAGCTGGATAGTGTACTTCTTCCTCACTTGGTGATTCTTGGCGATATCTGTCATGAAACAGCAAACGCCATGTCGTTAGGAGAGGATAGCTTAGTCAACATAAGTAGTAGTTAGGGTCAAGAAGCTCGCCTTTCTGGAGTTTACTGAGATCATTAGCTTTGTTCTCGAGATCTTTCTGTAGTTCCCTAATTGCTGTTGACGACGCCATCAGCTTGCTGTCTTCTCCTGTTATTACTGTTGGCTGCTCTTCTCTCGCTTCCGATCGAGTTCAGGCTCGGCTGCATTTGGGGTTTCCTTTCACTTTCTTTCGGTTCTAGTGCTTTCCGAATTGGGCCTTCAAAGGCCAACTCTCATTTGGGCCACTATTTTAGTACTTGAAAATTACGGAAAATTTAACATTTAAACTAAAATAAAATTCAGATTTTGAGAAATGGAACCCAAGTTTCCAAATATAAAAAATATCAGAAAAAACAAAATCAATTTTAAAAATTTCATTTTCTCTAAAAATAACTATATTTTAGCGAGAAATTGATTTTTTTGCAAAAAAAATAAATTTCAAGTGAAAAAAATATGATCTCCCATAAGGTTTCCGATTGTCTCCAAATATTACTAAATCACAACTTTTTATGTAAATTTTGATTTGTTAATTTTTTTATGCATTAATTGTTTAGATTAAATGTCTCCAAAACACAATTTTTTATATAATTTTTCGATGGACTCCAAATATCTCTAAATATCTCCAAAAATCTCAAAACGCCTTTAAATATATCCAAATGTCTCCAAACGTCTCCAAACGTCCACGAAAATCTAAGGTTATTTTCGTGTTTATAGATATGCTTGCGCATATGTCTAGGATGGACTGTAATTGGGTTGCAAATTCAACATACAGCATATTGTCCGTCACTACCACTGATGACATTTAAATAGAGAATAATTCATTGATCACAGTTAGAACGACAGTAAGTTATATATTAACTTACTTGAATAAAACTTTTTGACTGCTTGATAAACATTGTAACCTACTCTTCGGCATCTTTTTCTCGCCATCCCCCCTCAATATGGCATTTGTCCATTGAAATATCTTTATCGTATAACATGGGCAAAGTCTGAATGAAGTAATAAAAAATCTCATCGCCAACGGTTCCCTTATCCAATAAACATTTGCGGAAAAAGTATACATTATTAACTTAGCACATGCAGAAATTCTTTCAGAAGTGACCAAAGGATTAACACTAAATTGAAGAACAAACAACACAAAATAAGGGGTATGTCAGTGCAAAATAGGTCCCAGTATTAAATGCGCATTGCTTTGCCACTAAAATGCAAGTGCTCTGTTTCTGTAAGTCAAGTTAAAACAGGCAAAGTTTTGTTTAGAGTTATTTTGTTTCTGATATTGATGAGTATTGGTTCGAGGAGTGAAAATTTCTTGTTGGTATGACTATTGGTTGTTGTTTAAAGTTCGTTTAGAGTGAGATTAATTTGAGAATGTTTGGAATCAAAATAGAGTTCGCTAAAATGTGTTTGAATTTTGATGATCTTTTGGCATGTCAGGGGATCGATGACTCATTCAATTCCATAGAAATATTCAGAGAGGCACAGATTGTCTCCAAAGGATGATAGATACGTAGAGAAATATCATGGGAGGCACAGGTCAACTCCGAAGGGAGATAAATATGTACACCCTTGGAAAGGGATAGTGGAAAATATTCCTACTGAGTTGAACGATGGTCAACGTGTTGGTGGTGGTGGCTTAGAATTGAGGGATCAGCTAGCAGAAAAGGGTTTTCATCCAGAGAAGGTTATTCCCTTGTGGAATCATCAAGGTCATTCGGGCAATGCTATTGTGAAGGTTAAGGAGTGGGATGGATTCAATCATGCTATGATGTTCGAGAAGAGTTTTGAGTTCAATCATTGTGGAAAAAAGGAATATTTAGAACTCGTGGGGAGGAGCAAACTAGAGGGAGTATTATATGGATGGGTTGCAAGAGAAGATGACTATTATTCTAAAGATATTATTGGTAAACATCTTAGAGATAATGGGGACTTAAAGTCTCTCTCTGAGATAAAAGAAGAAGACAAAAAGAACTTTGCACTTGTATCAAGTTTGTCCAATACCTTAAAAGAGAAGTATGAGCTCCTTAAAAACTTGCAAAGAAAATATGAAAAGAGTTATATGTGAACAAGGTGACAGAACAGAAGGAACGTATGATCACAAATTACAATGAAGGTAGGAGAACATCCATTGTTTGTTTAAAGTGGTAATCCAATATTTTAAAGTGTATTTGCTATTAAAATTTTCTACAGTAGATTAAGTTCTGTTTTTTGTTGTGGTTGTTTTGTTGGTTAGAGATGGCAAAGATGCAGCGTAATGCATGTGAGCATTTTGCGAAGATATCGCTAGAGCATGAGAAGGCTACAAGGGAATTGGAAGCTAAGAGGCGACAATTGGAGGAGCAAGAGAGGGAACTTTATAAACGTGAGAAACAAAATGAAGAAGTGAAGAGAATTTTGGTCAAAAAGAAACAGGTAACACGTTTTAAACATTAAACATGCTATTTTCATTTGTTTAAAAATCCCATGAATTCCTTTCTGTTGAGGAATTTCTTTTATTATTTGGTATAAGATTAATTGGAACAGACCTTGATGATTAATCCCATGAATGATGTATAAATCTACACGTTTTGCTAATATGTGCTGGAAGTGTAACTGAGATCAAAATGGTACTTGTTTACTTCCTGTAGTAGTTTAAGAATTTGATGTTTTCAACGAGTGACCTTTTATTTTATACGTTAATATACTTCTAGTTTTTGCATTGATGGTTTGGGCTCTTGCCTGCTCTTACTCTGACGGTGCTCATTGTATTACATGTACTTTACTCATGTCTCCTCTTTTTTCCCCCCAAAATATGACGAGATTGTCTGGTTCTTTCAGAATGAGATGGCAACTCGGGAGCAGAAAAAAGCTGATGAAGATGTGATGAAATTGGCAGAAAAACAGAAGGTACACAATTCATTGATTTCCTTGAACTGAAAATACACGTTAAGATTTTGTTTTTGGTTGACTATGCAGTTAGAGAAGGAAAAACTTCATAAGAAGATCATTGAGCTAGAGAAGAAACTTGATGCTAAAAAGCATTAGAGTTGGAGATAGAGGGCATGAAAGGCTCGTTGGAAGTAATGAAACACATGGAAGAAGATGAAGATTCTGAGATTAGAAAAAAGATTGATAAAGTCCAAGAAGAATTGAAAGAGAAGGAAGAGGAGCTGGAAGCCTTGGAGGATCTTAATCAAGCATTGATACTGTTCATGTTGAAGTGATTTTCTTGATCAAGATGCAAGCCAAAACTCTGAAGGAAGTAATATCAAGCTAAAATGGACGGTTTGTGACGAAAAACTGGCTGTTGGGTGGATACGGGCATGCCCACGGGCGTGGCGTAGACCGTGGAACTCACTGTTCGGAAGAGAATATGTTTTCGTTGGGGACACGGCCGTGTGACCGTGTGTTGACAGCGCAGGGACACGGCCTGATACACGGCTGTGTCCCAGACCGTGTACCTGGCGGTTTCACACGGATGCGTGATTTCAACCGTGTTTGGACCAGTTTTGATCGTGTTTTACCCTCCCATGCTCGTGTCTTCATTCCTGAACGTGTTAGGATGGGTTTGGGTGTTTTTTAGGGTTTCTCTCTTTCTATTTAGGCTTGTATTACTTGTAAACTATAAAATGGGGCCTTGGAAACGTCTTGGTAAGCTTTTGAACGCCATTGTGCTTATTTTTTACTCTGAATAGTAGAATTACTTGTGCTCTGCCAGTGGACATAGATCGAATTGATCAAACCACATAAATATTGTGTTCTTGTATGATTGCTCTTTGTTATTCCGCGTTATCTTCTATCGCCTGATTTCCTGACAAGTGACATCAGAGACATAGTTGTTTGTTCAGAAACTTATGGGTTCGTTCTGCAGA
>CAODLS012609500.1:0-11521 GCA_948243855.1 Flueggea neowawraea
GAAATCAAGGAACCAGAAATTAGTGGAGGTTCAAATCTTCACAGCAATCTCACCTGTCTCGCAAATGCACGAAGACATCTGCTGGCTTGCCTTCGACCGAGGGGTTTCCTTAATTGTACTTCCATTTCACAAGAAATGGAACAACAGAGGCACATTGGTTTCGAGTAACAATGACTTGAGGAACCTCAACAAATCTGTATTGGACAGAGCGCCTTGTTCGGTAGGAATTCTCATTGATCGTAGTAAAACGCGCAGTTTATCTTCAGTTTTTGATAGAACAACTGCATTCCGTGTAAGGGCCTGACGACAGGGAGGCCCTGGCTTATGCCCTCAGGATGGCAGGTAGCCTCAAAGTTGAGCTCACAGTTATAAATTTCATTTCAGTTTACAAAAACTTCAACCAAGACAATTGGGAAAAGATGCTTGATGCTGAAGCTCTAAGACGTATGAAACTCCAGAGAAGTGCCAACATACATTACCAGGAGAAGGATGTGAGAGATGGATCTGACACAGCTACAATAGTTCGTTCAATCCAGGCAAGTTATGACCTTATCATTGTAGGCCGGCAGCACGAAGCTGAACCTCCAGCCCTTCCAGGATTGTCACACTGGAATGAAATGACGGAACTGGGACCACTGGGAGATATACTTGCTTCTACTACTGACATTTCTAGTGAGGTTTCAACATTGGTGATCCAGCAGCAAATCATGAAACAAAGCCATAGCAGTATTTAAAATTAAACAGTTCTAGTTTTCACAAAATTGGAGAGAAAATAAATTCTTTGTTTCTTTGGGTTAACTTTGTTTAGTTTTAGATTCACGTATTTTAAATTATTCAAATCATTGACTTTAACATTTACCATTTTCTTCTTTTCTCCCCTTTTCCGCAACATGTCAAATTTTTTACAGTGCTACAATTGATGTAATTTTTCAAACAAGCTACGATCTTTGGACTAAATGTAGTTCTTATAAAAAGGATCTGCAGATCAAATTGTTTCGGGCGACTAGTTTTTTGTCAGACCTTATGGGTCATAACCCCTCAGCAGCAGCTCCTGAGGATTCCACTGAATGAAACACAAACGGTTCTACAAACGATTCTTCAAAAATAGATAAATTGTCCAACCATTCTACCAAACTGCTAAAGGAGGCGCACTTAATTGATGGTTCAACATGTTAAGTGCCAAACTAAATTCACCCTATTCCTCTGGACTCGAAACTTTTGGTTAAGGGATAGGAGTTAGTGTCTCCACCACATCCCTCGGTAATATTAAAATAAAAGCCCCTTGGTAGTTTTAAAATAATGATTTTATTCTTATATGTTGTTGAATGTGTTAAAAGTAATTGCAATATAGTTGATTGGATTGAAACTACTGACATAGCATGAAGAAATTCAAACAATAACAAAAGAACTTTATCACCACCCATTCATTTGGTTAAAGAAAAAAAAAAAAATTAGAAACAGCTAATTCTGGGTTTATCATAAGCTGTTTTCTGATCCCTCTTATAGATAGGTTCAATTTTATGCAATAGATGAAAAAGTTTTTACTCCATACCAAAAAGAAAAAAACAGAAAACTAGATATTAATGGCTGAAAAAAATCATGGCAGCTCTTCAAAACGCTCAAAATCCATTCAGTTCCATTTGGATCTTGTTGTGTCACATTTTCCAGGACTCAAGACTAGAGTCGTTTATAAACACCATTCTTTCTCAAACTACCGTCTTTTTCAAGGAAGAAAACTGTCAGGACCAATAGCGGAGGCTAAACGGACAACATCTTAGTCGATCAAGCAAGTAAAATAAATGTTTGCAATGGGAATGATGCAATTCATGGAGTTCTGTTCTCTTCTACATTGGTTGGTTGCCTCTGAATTGAGTTTGAATTAAATGTTTATGCTGTCATTTATCCGCCAAACATTGGATCCAGAGACGACAAGTCGTTCTCATTTGAATCTATACATCAAATTTTTTACTAGTTATCTACCTTTTATTGGCATGAATTAAATTAAATCAAGTTGAGTGTTAGAATTTTTTTTTTTACGTTCTTAAAATGACTGCGGAAAGGACCCCGTCGTCAACACGCTTAGATTAGTTAGTGCACAAAGTGTTCGGCGGAAAATTTTGGCTGTAATTATAAAAAAAAAAATAAAAGAAGATGAAGTGTTCTGTGGAAAATTTTAGGCATAATTATTAAAAATTAAAAGGAGATAAAGTGTTATGTTGAAAATTTTAGGCGTGATTATAAAAAATTAAAAGAAGAAGGCGTCCTGTGGAAACTTTTAGTCGCAAGACAGTGATAACTTTAACAATTGAGGTGATGAATTTTGACTTTTTTCTTTTTTGAGACACAAATAGAGACTATTTTTTTTTTGGTAAATCAGTATGTTTTATTCCATTCGAAGAAAGAATTACATATACGATTATGTACAAGTACGCATTCCAACTCTATTCTCACTTATCGAGTTCTGATTCACATGTGAACAGAAAAATATATAAGGATATGGCTGGATGCAGTAGCTACTATGTCAACAAAAAATATACAACCAACTAACAAAACAAGAGAAATTTTAACAGAACATTCATGAATCATCATAGGTTTAATACAGCAAATCAGTAGACCTATAATAACATTTAGACAATATGTTCAGCGCCTTCTATCTTCATTTTTTCACTATCCAAGCACTGTCGTATAATCCAATCATGGTGGAGTACCTTTTGATGAAAGATTTCCCATTTCTTGCTATTCAAATAGAAACTACTGGTATTACAACTTCACCAAATGCTAAGTCCATTATATTCAATAATGACACCATTCAATAATAACATATGACACAACATATGAAACTATACAATAAAATTGAATAGTATTCCTGTAATATCTTTAATTTTGACAAAAAAAATTGGACAATTTTCCGATTTAATTTGAAAAATAATACGTAATATTTGGTATTTTTGGGTAAATTTTTGGTAATTTTTCCAATTATTTTGGAAAATAATTTTAATGTTTAAAATTATTTTTTTGTATTTTAAATATTAATTGGGTGATTATTTAAGTTTTTAAGTGATTATAGTTGATTAATTAGGTGGAAATTGGTTAAAAATAAAAAATAAAATCGGATTACAAAGGAATCTAGGTGACTGGTCGTTTGTGTGTGTGAAGCAAGTGGCATGTCGTTTTTCATCCTTGAAGGCTGTCGTCCGTGTGCTGCCAGATTTTGAAGGCCGCAAAAACGACGCGCCGTTTTGATGAGAGCCATATGTCGTTAGTCCTTCGAGCATGTCGTCTGGTCACTGTGCATCACCATCACGCGGAACGACGCCGTTTTCACATCTTTGCTTTCAAATCATCACCGCCCAGAACTCTGTCAAATTTTTTGCCTTTTATCCCGATCCACCACCCAACTTTAAATAATTTCTTCTCTTTCCTCTTTCTTCTTCACACATCTATGTTCCTTTTAGTCTCTCTCTCCATTTTAGTGTTTCTTCTTTTATCAAGTGAGGTAAGAACTTCCATTTGAGTTGCTTTCTTTCTTTACTTTGTCGAGTTCATAATTGTTGAATGTTCCTGGGTTTTGAGGGACTATAGGCTCGGATTTGGGAAGCATTTCAGCTGGTTTATAGAGTTGTTTTAGCTGGTTTCAGTTCTGTTTTAATGGATTAAAGGTGGGAAAGATGAGAGTAAGTGAAGGTGGTGTCTTGGAGTTGATTGTTAAATTTTGTTGGTTGAAACCGAAGGTTTGGACTGTTGTGGCTGGTTTGGATTTCTGGAAATTTGGTTGGGTATGATCTCATAGATTTCTGGGTTTGTTGAGAAATAAGGATGGGGTTTGATTCAGTGGAGAATGGAGAAAAACGCGTTTGTTGTTAGTTGGGAGGGACCATTTGATGTAGTTGATAATAAAAAGGATCAAGATAGAAATTTATGAGATTCTGGACATTATTTTGAGGGACTGGGCTTATTATTTTGCATGTTGCTAAAAATTGTAAATTTTGTAAAGTTTAGACTATATTTGTAATTTTTAAGAAATTGAGGTTAGATTTGTAATTTAGAAAGTTGGAGGATCATTTATTAAATTTAAAATACTTTGAGGACTAGTATAGAAATTTAGAATATTTCGGGTACTAGTTGATAATTTTTTAAAGTCCCGGAGACTAGAATATAATTTTACATTGAGTCATATTTTTGAATCATTATGTTAAACTTTGGTCCGAAATGAATTTTCGGGATTTGTTTGAACGTTTGAGTCTACATATGCATGTGCACGCATTTCGGTACAACCACAATACCATATTGATTCTGATATTGATATGTCAATTCCAACTCTGTTTGGTTTCCGAGGAGACCAGTAATTCACCGATGGATCGTGATCGGGATTATTTGCTCAGCGTTCAGAGGATTCAATTATAACTTTAGACACATAGGTTGTGTCTCGAAACTGTATATTTTTTTTTTTTGTGTTCGTCACATAATTCTGAAAATGGACTAATCTAAGAATTGATTTAATTGATAAACTGATTATGTGAATTAATAATCTGTACTTTGATTTGAATTTGATATATATACAAATGGTATATATATACCTCTTTGATTTTGATATTCCTGACATTAATTCGGAAGAAAATCTGTTTGCTTTGAATTTAGCTTTGCAATTGATTTGTATGAATGTTTTGGAAATATTTATACTCTCTGGAATTTGACGTTGCTTTGCATGTCTAATAATTCAAGATATGATTTTGATATTTGAGAATATATTTATTCTCTGATTTTGATGCCAATAGTATGCTTTGATTTTATACTATGTAATAATATAACATGATTTTGGTTTTCTAATATGGGGCACCCGTGCTACGGGTAGTAGTAGACTTTGGTATACTAATGCATTGTGAAATCCCAGCTATCAAGGATGTCGGTAGCTATGTGTTCTGATCCAACACATGATGTATTAGTGATTAGTGGTAGAGTCCACATCACATATGTTATAGTGCCAGATGCACACATTTGATATGGTCTCATATTCATGATATATGTTTTGACTCTGAAACTGATTTGATACGATTTCATGCTTGTTGTTTGCTTTGATTGCGAACGATTTCGAAATGATTTTTGAAAAGCTATTATCTATATAGTATGTGTATATATGCATAACTATCTATACCTGCTTGTGGTATTTTTGAATTGTTTTCAAAATAATCTTTGTGATACACATATGAAGTATTCTGGAGTGTTTTTCCTCACTTGGTTTGACCCCCTTTCTTTTCTTTGTTTACTTTCATCACTGTTTTACAGGTGACTCTCTGGCCTTCAGATACTCAGTGTGATATTCCATCAGTTAGTGGGCGTCTTTGATCGGGCCCTTGTTATATGTTTTGATTAGATACTCCACACCGAGTATATGTGGGTTATGGTTGTATTTAAATATTTTTGATAACATAATTTATTTTAAATTATTATTACGTTTATTTTGTTATATGAAAATATATTTCGTTTTAATTATAAAATGAATATTTTGCTAACATGTTTATTAAAACTTTTAATAAACATTTTGGGTAATAGTATGTCTGAATCTTTGAGGTTTGTACGAAATGGGTCGGACTCCTACAGACAGTTCGCCTCGTACGCCGGTCATGGTCCGAGAACGGTTCGTGACAATTCCACTCCAACCAGTATGGAGCTTATTGCAGTTTATAGCCTTGTGATCAGTCTGTAAGCTTAATGTGCGTGGTTTATTGTCATATGTTTTTTTTTTGTAAATATAAATTTTTTCATTGTCAAACAAGATGTATACAACTATATAACCATCTCATTCCTCCTCTCTATATGAGTTTGCCCTGTATTTACACAAGAACAAAATCATTTCCATACGACGCAACCGAGCTTAAGACTTACCAAGTGGTCCGAGAGGTAAGAGTAAATTAAAATATAAAAAAGTCAAAACATAAAGCAATAATCAAAAACCATATCTATACAAGCATTTGTTAACAGTCTGCATGTAACCTACTATCCACCTGAAGTTTATAGCTCACACTAGTAAAAATACGGCCTATAACCCGATCAAAACAAAAATCTTTAGCTCTAAATACCACATTGTTTCGTTCAATCCAAATCTAATAAAAAGATGCATTAAATAGAATTTGTCAATCCTGACACCGGAAGCTTCGGCCTTTGGTTCTCCTAGAGAACCAACTAACTTCACATCTCCATCCAAAGGGATCGCCCAATATAACAATGTCTCAGCATTTCCTGCCAAACACGCATAGTAACAGGACAAGCGAAGAAGAGATGATCTATTTGCTTTGAGTGTGCTGAACATAATTCACACCAATCATTGCTTACTAATCCCCATTTCACCAATCGGGTTTCAACTGATAATCGATTATTAATGGATAGACAAACAATAAAACTATGCCGCAGAATGTGCTTTCCCCGTATAACAGCTAGCTCCAAGAAACCTTTAGGAATTTCTTTCTCAACTTCTGCCATGCAATCTTAACTGAAAAGATTCTAGAATTTACTAGATGCCAAACAATAGAATCTCCTTTCGTTTCATCAATCTGTATTTGTTGTATATAATTCCAGGCCTGCTCATTTTCCTCATCCATAGGGTCCGGTAGCAACCAACTGCCTCGCCTCCTCACATCTCAAATTTTGACAAACTTTGGTACGTCAGAATCTTGCACATTTACAGCTGAAAACCTGTCTCGGGCAGCTTTCCTTGTAGCCAAGAGGCCTGCCAAAACAAAAAGTTGCTATTTGTCCCTGCAACGTAAGAAAATAATGTTTGAATTTACCTCTCAGCTCCAAGAGATGCCTCCAGCTCCAGCTACAATCGGGAGGCTTAATAACCCCCCAAAAAGTTAGTCGTTTTAGCTTCATACTAACCATCCATTGTGCCCACAAGGAAGTTTAACCACCACTAAATCCCAAATTTTCCTACCCACCGCCACTTTACTCCATACTTGCAGCTCCTTAATACCAAGTCCTCCCTTATTTCTCGACCTACAATTTTTTTTCCATGCAATCATACCACCTTTTTTATTCTCTTCCAAGCCATACCAGAAAAACTGTCGACACCTATTATCAATCTCTTTAACAATAGCAGCTGGAAGAATGAAAATACGACACCAATACACCTGCATACACTGTAAAACAGAGTTAACCAACTGTAAGCGCCCGGCGTATGATAAAAACCTCAATGTTCAGCCATTAATGCGGGCCGTCAATTTATCAATAAGCTCCCAACACTGTTTTTTTAACCTTGTGGACACCAACGGTACTCCTAAATATTTAACTCGAAGCACCCCAACAACAAACTTTAAAATATTCACAAACTTTAAAATATTCAAACCTTGTGGTCATATGTTATTGTTTCTCTTAGCTTATAGTTTTTCTTTTTTGACTTTTTCTTTTTTATTATGATTTATTGTGCTTTTTTAATATAAGTATAGATATTCTCTACTATTGAAAATAAATGAGCTGAGGTTTGCTCAGTGGGCACCGAATGCGAAGGAAAAACAACGTATCATTTTTGTACGTATCAAAAGAACTAATCATTTTCAACGATTATAATCTTAAAATTATTACTCTATTTTTTTAATCTATCGCATGTTCAGTCAAAAGAAGATATTTAAATATTCTAAAGAATGATTAAAATTTCAAAAATAATTTATCAAGAAAATTAAGGATTGATTCGTTTGAAAAAAATTCGTTTTTCAAAAAAAAAAATAGAAAGTAAAGATAGAAAATAGAAAACTTGTTCAAAATGAATTTATTTTCAGTTTTCATGAATGAACAACTTTGACAAATATTTTTCAGATTTTCAAAAAAAAAAAGAAAAAAAAGAAATTGAAAAAGAAAACAAAAAACAGTTTTTTAAACTAAATTTCAAATTAAGCTAGACATATGTATAAAAGGAGACAAGGCTGTGTTAATTCTGAAGCCAAAACTAAAATCCCTGAAAATCAATATGTCTTCTTCATCTTCTCCTCCTCCATCATCGCTAACATCAACTCTGAAAGTAGGCATAATTGGGTTCGGACTCTTCGCTCAGTTCCTGGCAAAGACTATGATCAAACAAGGCCATACTTTGACAGCAACTTCTAGTTCAGATCACTCTCAGCTCTGTAGTGATTTGGATATCTCATTTTTTATGTAAAAGAGATTAAAACGTGAAGCTTTGTTACCTTCAGGATTTGTTTCTTAACATCTGGTCTCTTTTCTCAGGGATATGTGCAAGTTTCTTGAATATGGTAACGATGTCATCATGATTTGTACATCAATTCTGTCTGTCAGAGGTGGTCGAGTCCTTACCGTTCCATTGCCTGAAACGGCCAACACTCTTCGCCGATGTTCTCTCGGTCAAAGAATATCCAAGAAATGTTCTTCTTAAAGTATATGCTAATTTACATGTGTTTTTGCATAATTCAATCTAACTAGTTACGTGAAAATTCAAGCATGTATATATGTATTGCTTAGGTGCTGCCAGAGGAGTCGGATGTGGTGTGCGCTCACCCAATGTTTGGACCAGAAAGTGGGAAAGATGGGTGGAATGATCTTGCTTTCGTTTACGAAAGGGTTCGAATAAGGAATGAGAGCACGTGTAATCTTTTCTTTCATGCAACATCAGCATTGAAGACCCATCCCATTTTTTAGGCTACTTTGGCTCTCATTGAGCATCAGTCAATCCGAAATTTACTTTAGCATCCGACAAAATCATACTCATTGATAAACGTACTTTAGCATCTGACAAAATCAACGTGGAAAAAATCTAAAAATGGCATAAACACTTTCTTTTACGCACGCTCTTATAGACTCTTCAAACAAAATTTGACTCATCAAACAGAAAATTCATATTATTAAATACAATATAAATAACACTTGTTGAATTGGAAGCATATGAGAAAGTGTAAAAAAGAAGTATCCTTAGCATTTCTAGGAAATATATCTCATGTTCATTTTGACCTGTAATAACAGTTCCATACTATACTTTTCTGTGCTAACCAATGACCAATTGATTAACCGTGTTTCAATTTCCAGTGAAAATTTTGCTGTGTGCATAATGGTAACCAACCAGGGATGCAGAATGTTGGAAATGTCTTGTGAAGAACATGATAAACTTTCCGCCAGGAGTCAATTCCTGACTCACACCATCGGCAGGTAAAATTACTTTTATCTGACAACAAATGAATGTCAGGATCAAAAGCCATAATCAAAAAAAGTCTAAATCTTATTCTTTCTATTTGATAGGATTCTATCAACAATGGAGATCAAGTCCACACCTATCAACACAAACATTTGAGACACTCATTCAATTGGTATTCTCAATCAAGTCAACATTCTATTTGTTTTTTTCCCTTTCCTTTTACATATCATAAATCAAATAAAATGAAACTTGCAATAATTTCTTTCTTGTCTATTATTTTTTTAACCTTTTTGTCTCTTTGCAGTAAGAGAGCACCATGAGAGAGAGTTTGATCTTTTTAGTGGCTTATATTTGTTCAACAGATATGCCAAACAAGAGGTACTGACTATTGGCTATGCTCTACCATGATTCATTACATGTTTAAAATCCATTCAGTTTTCTGGACATCTTTACACAAATACTTTTGTGATGCAGCTTGAGAACCTAGAATGCTCCTTCAAAACAGTAAAGCAGATGCTGCTAGATAGAAACAATGTGGATCGCAACCTGGATAAGTAAAGACTATGAAAAATGTACAGAAATCATCAATAAACAGGTCCTGATAAAGACTTACAATTCTCCTTTAGTCATACTCAATTCATCACCACAAACTAGTTACACAGTGAAATGTTCAAAATTCTTATGAAAATTAGGGCCTATGAAACTTTCCCTTGCATACTATGTAATCAAAAGTGAATTTCTGATGCCTTAATAGTAATCTCTTTCTAATAGGGTATTTGGAAGGATCCTTCTTTGCGGAAAATGTTTATTACTGTGTTTCGTACCATTTTTTTTATTTAGAATCTATAAAATGCAACAGGCTACTAAAATCCTCCAAAATAAAGAACTATGCCATTTAATATCATTTTATTTTAGAAAAAAGAACTATACCATATCATTTTATTTTTGAAGTTTCTGAAATTTTTACAGAAAAGATTGTATTCTAGTGTGTGGTCTCATGTCAAATAATTTGAAAGAATTAAGTTAAAAAAGTTCTACACAATTATCATGGAGAACTGAATGAAGAAGATAATCAAAATTCTTTCTTCTTCTTTTTTTCATTTCTCTCATAGCGGCTGTAAACAATATTTTCCTATTCAATATGACAACAAGGAAGGGCAAGAATCACGTCATTGATTGTTGATTTCATCAATGTTGGAATCTTCTGAGGTGTTGCATCCAACAGCAGCATTACTTGGAGAATCCAGGCTATGACATGAAGGCAGTTCACTCTTCCGACTTTGGAGTCCTGAGAACCGTGCAAGATCAATCCATTGCTGCAATATTGGCACAGTCAAGAAAAAGTTCATATTAAAGTCTAAAATAATAACATGCCATGGTTTGTTTCAATGAGTGGTCAAAACACAAAGTATGAATCCACAAAAAATAACGCTACATGTTGAGTATACACAGTATACACAAGCTAAAAACTAGCATGCTTGCAAACCTAAGCGATCCAATGTCATGTTTTGCAAACCTTTAATGTCAATATAAACAGACTTTCGTCACATTTCACAATAATCTCAGTTATATGCATAAAACCATTTGAAATCAGAAGTAATTCTGACCTGAGTTCCCCAGTAGGAGTTAAGTGTCCGAGCAACAAAAGATAGTGTATTTACAAGCAGTGTTTGGGAAGAAAACTCTTCAGAAATCCGATGCTCCACCACTCCAGCAATAATCTGCATCATGATCATCAATCATCAATGACTAAATAATAAGTGCATAATCATGTGTCATACAATATTCCAAAATAAAAAAGAAAGCTGCACATGCCGCTACTTAGCTTCCCTAGTAGTAATGAAATTTCCCGTTTATCAACATGTTAGTGATAAGATCACTGAAGCTTCAACTCAAGAACAATACAAACAGAGAATAGAGACCGATTATATTGATAACACAAGAAAACAATAACAAAGATAACGATAGGAATTCGAGAGCCTATCCTCTCCCAAGCCAAAGGCCGAAACCGAAACCACACTCAAAGACTAATTCCCTTCTGCTCAACCCCCTCCCTTGTCACTCTTTATATACTGCTAATATAGTCACAAACTATGCCACATCACCAATCTAGAATATACCAACACTAATACAAATACTAATCCAAATACTAATAACTCCCTTAGACCATCTCCAACGTTCAACATCAAATTTTACACTAAAATAGTATAATTTTAACACTAATTATTATTCCATCTCCAATCTATTACACCAAATCTTACACTAAAAAAAATATTTCATAGAATATTCTCTCATTCATTTTTTTAATATGTTAAATATGTAATTAAATAAATTTATAAATATTGATTGTTGTTTATATAATATTTTTTGAACTTTAAAATGTTG
>CAODLS012610057.1:0-10196 GCA_948243855.1 Flueggea neowawraea
AAATCTTTATGATCAAACTAATTTTCCATTTATTAATTGACTTCATATATAAGTCTCTATGAACAACCAACCTGTTCCAATCATGGAATTGTGGATATGGACATAGCTCGATGCAGAGATGTCAATTCCATCAGTATTTGGGCTGTCTTCAGGTGCAAGTATTTGGAGATGAGAGATGTCAACACCATGGCAACTACTTATGCTTATGTGGTTCCTTTGACTGTTAACATGCTTCAGTCCTCTTAGTTGCATACCATTGCAGTTGTGGAAACTCAGAGCCTGCATTTAGTAATCAAAATGTGTTTTGACATATCAAACAAACATTACTTTGTAATAACAAAGTAGTGTGTTTTAGTGGTGTTAAAGTCATCGACAATATTAAAAGGTCGAGAAATTGATTTGTTAGTACCGTAGGTCTTGAGACACCAGCATGACCCTGAAAAACAATAACAATATATTTAAGGAAATGTACTGGAAAATCCATAACAATATAAAAATTGGAATAAACAGAAACATACATGGCTGTGTTTCCACCAAATATATCCTTTTCCATCAATTTCACCTCCTCCGTCAACAATGAGACCATTGACATCCGAGAATTGCATCCATTTTAACTTGTCACATGCATACATTCCATTTGGTGCCACTATAGTACCTGCAATCTGTATCACAAACGAAAGTAATTATAAGCAACAATAATGAACTTTTTTTAGTTTCAATTTTTTTCCCACAAACAGTGTCAAATATATATGAAGCACATATATGCAAGTTAATATACCTGTACATGAATCCTGTTGGAGCTGCAAGGACCCTGGAAAATGAGAGGCTTCATCAAGAATGTATTACCAGCAGGTACCAGGAGTGTTGGCATTGATCCTGTTGCTCCACACACATCTCTCCATGCTCTTAGAAAAGCCTTATCAGAACCCAAAAGAAAAAAATTGTCATCCTTAATGTATAAATAGTCTCAGAAAAGGTAAAACAAAAAATCAAACCTGTGAAGCATCATGGCTGCCATCTCCCACAGCACCATAGTTAAGAACATTGAAAATACTAGTTGTTACAACATCCTCAAATGAAGAACAAGAGGAAGAAGAAACAATGCAAAAGAGAAACAGGGTTGCCACAAGGCCTTTCATTGTTTGAAATGAAGAGCAAAGGGAAGGTGATGAAGGGAATGGATTTTGTGACTGTAAATAAATAGTGGTACCAGAAATGACACCAATGGTAACAGCAACAACAATGGCAACTAATTGATGTTTTTGTGGCCTTATTTTCTGCTTTAAATATTTTCCTACATGGATGTATGTTTGTAATCTGAACAAATAATCCACAGTATGATCCTAAATGGAGGTTTTGAAATCAGTTTTCCATATTTTCTCTAATTTACCATAAATGAATACATGTAATTGATCTTGTACGTCTTGCTATAAAGACAATTTTTTTTGAAGTGAAGAAAATATTCAGACTGATCTTCTAAGCAGAGAAAATATTCAGATGAAGAAAATACTCAGCAGCATGTAATGAGTTTTCTCTTTTAAGAAGTAAATACGAATTTCTTTTTTTGGATAAGTAATAGGAAAATAATTATCTTCTAAACAAAGTTAGCATGATTTGATTGGATATTTGTATGTCTATATTATTGTTGATTTATCTAAAATATCTGATAATTAAGGGTTATATATAAAATCAAGTGATTAAATTAAAACACTAAGCAGTAAGCATCATACGTAATTTTTATTTTTGACAGGATACTTTTTAGAAGTATCATAAGTGCAAGCTAATCTAGTTATATAATTAATTCAATTTAAAATAATTTTTTTCTAGGTTTTTGTTTGAGTACTTTCAATTAAATTAATTTTAAGATAAATATAAAAATCATCAATTACAAACATGGATAAAGTAAATATATATTTTATGAAATTATGGTTTAGACAAATTTAATTAATTGGATTAGATAAAACTTTTAATAAAAGAATAAAGTAAATAATTTCGTTAATTTTTTGTTAAGATAATCTAATTATTTTATGAGACTAATAAATAGATACTTTTAATTGTTTTCATTAATTTAGAACATGGATATGCTTTTTGATAAGTTACATGGATATACTTTGGGTATATCATAATTCTCAAAATAATTTATCACCAAACTTGTATGTTTTCTTAAACTGTCACCCTAAATTTTTTTAGTATTCAATTTACTCCCTGAACTTGTTAAAATCCTCTCAACTAAGGATTTTTTTCAATGTGTTTGAATCTCAAATCATCTAGTTTATCTTCAAGTTATCACTCCTAAATGTAGAATGTCAAAAAAGATTAAAACAAAACCCCGTAATAAATTTGTGATGAACTAAAAAATTGATAAATTGCCTAGTTTAATCGAGTTTAGGGGTAGTTGAGTTGTATTAAGTAAATTCATGAGGTATTTGAGACAATTTAACAAAATTTAGAGGATAAATTGAATGCTCGAAAAGTTTAGAGTGACAGTAAAAGAAAATGTGCAAATTTGAGAGTAAGTTATGTTTTAGTTCTAAATTTGCCTTTAGATATTTAGATTGATTATTCATATTTTTTAATATATTTTTTCGAATTCTGAACAATTGTTTTTGCTTGTTTGTTAGTCCTGCATGACTTCATTGAAAAAATGAAAAGTACGCTCAAGTTGAGAGATTTATGTCCATTAAAAGTAATGGTTTAGGGACTTAGCATCAAAATTTGATAAAGAAAGGGACTTCACAAAGAAAGCGATTTTTTTTTGAACTGGAATCAAACAATCTCATTACTCAATCAAATGATAGTTCAAATACAAAGCAAAGGAGAGCAAATAATCCAAAGGCCCACCCCAAAACTTCCCTGATGCAAACAGCCTCTGCAATCACAGGATCTAAGAGAAAAGGCAAACTCCTGGTCAGGATACCCACCACGCACCCCTTAGCATCACGAAACACACCACACATACTAGTTAAGCCTGTAGCAGAGAAACAAGCAATATTGACCTTCAAAGCATTCTCAACAGGAGGTTGCCAAACCCTAATATCAGCCCCCTCCACATTCCCAACTCGAGAAGATGCATGGTAATGGCCACCCATCGCTTCATACCATTCATCCCTCTTCAACCTGCAAACTTTCAGAGCATATTCTGGCCGTTTAAAATGTTGCCTCCACAGCACATCATTTCGATTCTTCCATAAAGACCAACAAATTCAACAAAACCATTCTAAGTCTTTAGTGGAAATTCTCCTACGGACTTCTCTAAACCAACTAACGAAATTATCCCCAGCAAAACTTTCAATGTTCAGGCCCGACAACATCCAAATCAGCCTTGCATAGGAACAATCACGAAAGCAATGCAAAACTGATTCCACACCCCACTGACAAGTATCACAAAAGGCAGTAACATTCACCTTTTTATCAATTAGACGTACCTTCGAGGGGAGAACATCTCTAAGGGCCCTCCATGCTAGATTCTTAACATTGCTTGGGATGCACAACTTCCATAGCCGTTTCCACAGCAGAACAATCTCCTCCCCACGAACTACAACCTCTCCCATCGCCACTTTATATGCAGATTTAATCGAATAGTGTCCTTTACTCTCTGGAGCCCAAATAATCTTTTCATCCAGTTGAAAACGAGGAAGTGGAATACTCAAAATCAACTGACAGTCCCAGCAATTAAAAAATCTCCTCACCTTGTCAGAATCCCAACCTCCATTCGTAATTAAGTCCGACACTTTCCCTTGCTTAATCTGGTCAGGAATCACAGAAGATACAAAAGGATTCAAGTCATCTCCTAACCACGCGTCCTGTCCAACAATGATTTTTTCCCCGTTGCCCACTCTCCATCTACTCCCTTGTCGAATCATTTCTGCGTTTCCAACAACCCCTCCAAATGAAACTTGGACAATAACCCAACTTTGCATGCAAAAAATCAGTCTTGAGATAATACTTGGCTTTACCCGAGATACTAGAGCCGAAGGCTCTGAAACCAGACGCCAAGCCATCTTGCCTATAAAGGCTAAGTTTAATTCGTGGAAATGCCTGAAGCCAAGTCCCCCTTGACATTTCGGCTTGCATAGTCTATTCCAACTCATCCACCTTATTCCACGCCTCCCATTAAAATCCCACCAGAATCCATTTAGCATACTTTCAATATCTTCTCATAAAGTTTTCGGAAGACGGAATATACCCATAACGTAAATAGGAATAGCCATCCCGACGCTTCTTATCAACACCTCCTTGCCAGCTTTCGAAAGGCATTTGCTACTCCAACAATTCACCATTTTCCACACCCTTTCATTGACATATGAAAATATTTCCATCTTATTTCTGCCAACTTCAGAGGGTAAACCCAGATATTTACCAAATCTCTCTACCATACTCACTCCCAAAATTCTGGAAATAGTAGTCCTACAAGCATCATCACAGTTCCTACTAAATTTAATCATGGACTTGCTGAAGTTAATTACCTGCCCTATAAAGACAGCGACTTAGGATCAAATTTATTAGTAATCTTAAGGACTTAAACTAAAGTTTTTTTTTTTTATCGAAAGAAGACCATTCTTTCATAGAACTAAAGGGGTACAAAGGCTCAAATATAAGAAGACCCACCAGACCTACTCTAACTATTATGGTATGTTTTAACCGCTAAACCATAAAATTATCTAATTTATTCGCAATTGAATTGCAATTTATGGTTATTCGCTAATTTTCGATGGTTATAAATGATAATTTCTTAAATTCACTATTTGCAGTTTGGTTACTTTCTAACGTTGAAATCGAATCGCAATCGCACAACCGTATATATATATATATATATATATATATGAGAAAATTACACAAAATAGCCACTTTTTAAAATATTAATTAAAAATACTCACCCAATTTTTACTAATGCAGATGTAGGTTTTAATATTTTAATTTTACCCACTTAATGGATAAATTCGATTATTATCATATTACTATTTAGGTAATAAATATAGGTTGGTTTCCTATTTTTTAGGCAGTAAATTTACATTTATGTCTCCTTCATTTTTATTAGACATTAATATCTGATTTTTTTTCCTTGTAGATACATATATGTTTTGTTGTTGAAAGTAGTTTCAATCTAGTTTCAAATAAATTTTAATCTATAAAAAGGCATTACAATTTACAACTTAATATGAACAATGATAGTTTCAAAGAAGTTTCAAATAAGATTCAAAGCATTATGTCCATGAAACCCTTAATTATTTGTACAGTATCATGATGTATTTAAATAACATAACAAAGTTTCTATCGAGTTTCAATTGAGTTTCAAAAATAATTTACTCTAACAACTTCGAATATTATATTTTTTTGAATTTTTTCAATGTGTTGATACGTGTTTGTTAGCATATTTTTAATCCAATTATTGATATTTTAAAATCTCCTATATTTTTTGGATTAAGCAATCAAACTAATATTTTAATAAATGTAATTCATTTAAATTCGGTTTCAACAATTAACAACTCCTACTTTTTAGGAAATTTACTAAATCCACATTTTAGATTTTAGGTGGCTATTTTCAAAAAATATTTCACTAATTTATGGGCATATTTGGTTAAAATTTTGAAGTGGTAAACAAAAAAACCCATCATTTCCCTCATCTCTTCTCAAATTTCTTAGAGCTACTTGCAATTATGTTTTGTAAGAATAAAATATCCCAAATTGATGCAGTGATGTTTTTGGGATATTCTATCAAAACATGGGACTGCTAGATTTCGTATATTTTGGGTGGATCGTGATTATATTTTGTCACATCTTAAATGTTAGAACAATAATTATAATGAAACAATATTTAAATTTATTTTTTTCTCTTTGTTTTCTTTTTTATAATAAGTTAAAACTTTAAATTCATTTGTTGACTATTTGTTATATATTAACCACAAGAATAATCACATCCACCCGCATCAGCTTGACTTAGTTTGGGCGGATCGAACCGCATTTGCGGTTGAACTGCAAAAGTAAATCTTTCCAACCGCAATTTGTGGCACGATTTGGCTGGAAGTCTAAAAACCACCCAAAACGCACCGCTTACACCCCTAACTCCAACAAAGGAAAACTAACCATTTGAAGTTTAAGTGGTTGAAGTGGTTTACGAATGACAATACTATTGCTCGTCCTGTACAAATATAACAACAACAATACATAGGCTTGAATAAAACTGAACTAGGTTAATTTGATTAGACCAAATGAAAACATGGAACCCACAACACTGCCAACATATAGTGTTGTGCCTCAATTCATGCTAAAACTTGTATCAACCACCCTTGACCATCAAGCGATTGTGCCATGAGTGATCAACATTAGGGTCCTTCTATGTTTTGATGATGAACAAAATGTGAAAAAATCGAAATAGATATGTTACGCACACAAGGATTGCAGTTAAGCACGTAAGGATACTCAAAGTTGCAAAACAAGTCACTGGAAGAGCATTAAGTACACAAGCCCTAAATGTTCCATACGTAAGTGTCCATTACATAGGCAAGAATTTCCTAAAGTATGTAAGAATGAAGTTGAATGGAAGCAGAAACTACTAGATCATTCTGGACCAAGATTTACGTGCGCAAAGATCTAGTTACATATGTAAAAGGTTTGTTACGTATGTACGGAATGAAGACAAAACAAAGATATTTCAAACGTTGAAGAAGATTTTTAAATGATTGAAACCAACGGTCTAATTTCATGTGTTACGTATGCAACACATGTAGTTACTAGTTACGTACGTAACATAAGGATAAACAACAATGATTGCACTCCTATAGCTAGTATAACAAATCCAATGGTCATATGGCTTAGAATGACTATAATACATCAATAAAAGACAGAGAAAAGTGGGTTATTCATATGCTATCATAGATCAAACATGAAATCATTCCTTTCATCCCAAAACACCAAAGATCAAACTACATAGCAAATAAAAAAGCATCAAGTTCATACACTCAACTCTAGCACTGTGTAATTCATTGTAAACTTTTTGTACACACTTTGAGAATGGGGATATGTTTGTTGTAAACCTTAGAAAACAACATTATAATGGCTTTAAAAATGTGAGCCTAGAGTGAAATCAACCTTGTTTAGATTTTAGAGGTATGAGTCGAAATCAACCTTAAGAGTTAGGCTTTAGAGGTGTGAACCAAAATCAACTTTATTGGCGTTAAAGGTGTGAGTCTCAATCAACCTTGTTATAATTGGCGTTGTTGGATTGAATTGTAATGGATTGGGAAAACCCTAAGTAGGAAGTTTAGGTAATAGACGTAGACACAGTTAGTCGAACCACTATATATTTTTCGTGTTCTTTCTTCTCTCATTTCAACAAACTTATGCCCCAAAAAATACTCCAACACAAGCACCGTAAACAAATGGTCACTACCACACACATTTAACACCGACATTGGAAAACCTACCCTTCTCAAACCAATCGGACCACCAACCCAATAGAAAAGCCACCAGTAAACCCATCCAAACAACCAGCCATTGCAGACCATTGTCCACCAACCAACCAACATCGATGTCATCGGAAAGCTCGAAATCATAGGCCAACACCTACATATCGGAGCCAAGCAGATCCAGCAGATTGCCACTATAATAATCCACCGACCAAAACCCTATCCTGGAAGCACCAACCTAATACTAGATCCGAAAGCAACTCAGATTGATCTCCATCACAAAGCATTGATCGAAAGTGACAGGATAAAACTCCATACCAAAAATTCAGAAAACCTAAGGAACTTCAATGCAAAGCCCAGCTAAAAAGGGAACATTCTCTAGCTTAGAGAGCACAAACAAAGGACAATAGTGGTCCATTTTTTGGCAAGAGCCGACTAAAAAAAGGAAGAAAACTTTAGAAGAACAAGAGGCAATAGACAGAAGGGTCTCGAAAGAGAAAAGGTTGAATCTCAACTATTTCATTATTGATAAACAAAAGTAATTGTTTTTTATTATCGATAAACAATAGTAATTGTTGAGGATTACTAAGGCTGTCCACAACGGGGCTAGGAACGGGGCTATCGTTCCTAACCCTATAGACCGGAACGCGTTACTGCGTCCTGGTCTGCTAGCTAGCTGTCAGGTGCGGGGCCAGCCTGACATTTTTATTTTTTTTAAAAAAAAATCTAAATCTGACTATTGAATCATTTGATCCAACTGTCAGATTTACTCTAACGGTAATATTACCGTTGGAGTACTGTTGGGGGCTGAAAATTATCCTTTTGGTCCCTAACGGCTAGTTTTACCCATTTTCATGTAAATACCCCCTAAACACATTTTTTTCTATTATTTCTTCACTTCAAACACTCATTTCTTTCTCTCAAATTCTCTCAACTCTTAAAATTTCTCTTCATACTCTCAAATTACTCTCACTCCAAATTTTTTCCCAAAATTATGGATGAATACGTAGTGATGCTCGACAAAGATACGTCGAACATGACTCCCGCGGCACGACGTTTGCATGAATACGCTTGTAAAAAAAATTTGTGAAAAATGTGGGTTGTAGTATTTTTAATTTAATGTAATATTTAATATTTTAGTTGTAATATTTTAATTTTAATGTAATTTTTTATTTTAATTTAATGTTTAAATTTTATGAATTATTTTTATTTTAATGTAATATTTTTATTTTAACGAATTATTTTTATTTGAATGAACTATTTTTATTTTAATGAATTTGCAGTAGAAAGTATTAAATAAAATAGTAGATAAAAGTTGGAGGATTAAAATAAAATTGTGTTTAGTGAAAAGCTGAGTAAGCGTCCCGCGAGATTCTTAAAGTAGTCCCTGGATTACGGATGAAAAAAACTGAGGGATTAGAAACTGAAGACTTTAATAAAATAACAATAAAAATGCTGAGTAAACGTCGCACATGACGACTTTAGGGACTCTGGGTTACGAATAGCCTAATGAACAACAATCAATCCGTCAAAATTGATCATGGTTTAAGAACTATTGAATTGTTAAGTTTATTATTTACATTTCACATAATGAGTATATCATAATTCTCAAAAAAGCGTAATTTGTTCATTGACTCATACTGTAAACCTCATTTTCAAGGTGAACTCGACCTAAACACTACCATGTGCAGCCTAAAGTAAAAAAAAAAAAAAGAAAGAACACTTTACATATTTTCAACATATAGTGTCAATACTATTTAAAAATCTTTTTATCCGTTATTTTTGCGAAGTCGGCATAATTGAATTGACGAGATATAGTACTTATATGATCAAGCTCGGCCTAGCTAAGCTAAATGTATATGAATTTTTCTTTAAATAAAATCTTTTGTGTTATATACCATCTAGTATATCCTTAGCAAACAAGTTCCAAATCTATTATTTACATATTACAATTCTGATGCAACATTTTTTATTTTTCGCTATACAATCCATCAATAATAATTAAAAAAACCAAAAATCATTAAAATACCAAATACTTGGAGTGATGAATTGATAGATATGTTAAGAGGGAGAGGAGTTGTAGGATGGGAGGACACTTTGTGACAAGTTAAAAAAGCTGATTAGACTCAAAGCCAACTCATTCATTGGTTTAGAAGTTGCTTAACCTCAACCAGTTTAAGCAAACTCCCTTCTTCCAACTTTTGATTTTCTCCTTACCTCAAAAGAACAAAGTCCCCACCTTTTCTTTACCTCCACTCTTCTTTCCCTTTCATTCTGATTCACAGACACTCTCACCCACTCTCTTCTCTCTTCCTCCCTACTAACTTACAAAACCCTATTTTGCTTTTCTTTTTGCTGACAGAATTGAACAGAAATGAGCCAGAAAGCTCTGATCTACGCCTTCGTTTCTCGGCGAGACGTAATTCTGGCCGAGTACACTGAATACAGCGGCAATTTCAACTCCATCGCCTTCCAATGCCTCCAGAAGCTTCCTTCCTCCAACAACAAGTTTACTTACAACTGCGACTCCCACACTTTCTCCTTCCTCGTCGATAACCCCTTCAGTTCCTCTCTCTCTCTCTCTCTCTCTGTGTTTGTTTTTTTTTGTCAGGAAGTTTATGCTCACCGTTTCTTTGTTGGAAATGCGACAGCGTATTGCGTGGTGGCCGAAGAGTCGGTGGGGAGGCAGCTCCCTATGGCGTTTCTGGAGCGAGTTAAGGAAGATTTCGTTGCCAGATACGGCGGTGGAAGAGCCGATACGGCTGCTCCCAACAGTCTTAATAAGGAATT
>CAODLS012610456.1:0-15166 GCA_948243855.1 Flueggea neowawraea
CCTTTTGTCACCCGATATCTCATCTAAGCATAAGGTATGGTCACATGTCAACCTTATATAGCTTAGCCTGTTTCTTGATCTCGAGTAGATTGATATAACAAATGAAATTGATAAACTCCTTTATCATTTCATTCGAGTATGCATGCATTCTATCAATCCTACTCATCAAGTGGCCAAGAGATATCACTCTTCAAAAGAGGAACAAATCCATCACTCTCACTATCACTCATCTACATTATTCATGACATATCCAATCATAGCCTTTATTATTACCCTATTACGGATAACGTTTGACTAAGTCAAAACATGTGATTCCTCATGTAGGAGTTGATAGTGAGTTTCAGTCAGAGGACTCAAACATCGCCACTGCATGAAAGCTACTTTGTGACAACGATCCATGAAGTGCTTTCACAGCGGGCCAGTCCAATACATGTTCCCCAACATGCATCTATGTTCTAAGTTGATATCTCATATCCATAATCTGTAAAACGTGATTATCCACTTTGCAACATGCTAATCTTTAATTCATTATCATTCCCATCATAATGATCGACTAGGGACATAGAGAATAGTATTCATTTTATCTTTATGGTTTTACTACCAAGTCACGTACTTGATGGCATAAGAAAGAATAAACTATTCATGGAGTTTTTATCTTCATAAAACATGTTATATTTCATAGAAATGAAATGCCTCTTTATTAAATAATTGAATGACAATGCACATTAATGATTTGGACTAGGGCACAATTCTAACATATATAGCTTAATGCGTTTCTTGATCCCAAGTAGATTGGCATACAAATGACATTGATAAACCATTTTATCAATTCATTTGATCATGCATACATTCCATCAATCATATTCATCAAGTGGCCTAAAGATATCACTCTTTATAAGAGGAACAAATTCATCACTCTTATTATCACTCCTCTACAAGATTCATGGCATATTCAATCATAGTCTTTATTGTTACCCTGTTATGAATAACATTTGACTAAGTCAAAATATGTGATTTCTCATGTAGGACTCGATAGTGAGTTTCAGTTAGAGGACTCAACCATCACCACTGTATGAAAGCTACTTGTGACCTAGATCAATAAATGTTCCCTAACATATATATCCTATAGTAACAATCGATTACAGACATTTAGAATAGTATTCCTTTTTCCTTAAGGTTTTACTATCAAGTCAAACTTGATGACATAATAAAGAACAAACTATTCATGGAGGTTTTAGCTTCATATTACATTTTATAAGATTTCATAGATATGAAATGAAATGTCTCTTTATTAAATAATAAATCGAATTATAATGTACATAAATAATTGGACTATAGCACCAAAACTAATAGAGGTGTGGCCTTTGGTATACCTTCAACAAGTTAAGGCCTAGTTACCATGGTTTGTGATAACTCGTGTGTCTGGCCAAACACATGTGCTCAGTAGTCAGGTGGCAAATAGTCCACGACTAACTATCGGACAGGTAGCCTTCGGGTTCCATTAACTCGATGCTCAGAACAATTATAATTTCTATTTATTCCTTTTCCAATTAATAAGATTTTTTTGGAGATCAAATAAATATAATATGGATATTGATTATCTATGAATGTGTGTAGTTTTCCATCTATACAAAATCATTTTGAGAAATGGATTTCAAACTATTATAAGTATATAAATATGTGTTTATAATAATATTATACAATTATATACGTGTGTGCGGTATTTCGGAAAATATTTTCAAAATAGTTTATGTGAGGACTTGGAGTCATTTTAGTGTGTTGTCCCTCACTTAGTATTCTCACTCCCTTTTCTAACTTTAACATTTCAGGTTATTTTGGTGCTAGCATCCATTCAGCGTCCCACGCTCAGTGAGGTGCACTATTCAGTTCGTGAGTTCCTTTTTCTTCGGGATCTTTGTCTTTTTGTATTAGAGCTTCACACTGAAATACTAGTGGGTTAATGGGTGCAAACTATTTTTTTTTGTTAACTTGATTTACTTGCATAAATTTTCACATTTATTTTGATATGATGATTATATTTTGTTATATTCAGAATCACTACTATTATGAAAGTATTTTGTAAAATGGTTTAACTCAACTAATAAATCAGTTTAAGAATTAATCAAGTAAAATGAATTGGATAGAAGTTATGATTATCGAATGATTGTACGGGATGGGCCTAGCCAATTGTTTGATTTGCCTTGTGTTGGTCCTAAAAATGGAAATTCAAGAGGGGGTGAATTGGATTTTGAGGAAATTTAAAACCTTGCTTAAAATATTTTGCCAACTAAACAAATAACAAAGTTCCTTTTCAACCAAAATCAAAGTTAAATGCATAAGCAATTAAATATCCAATCCACACACAAAATAAGTCAAATGCAAGGCCAAGTAAATAAGTTGAGGGAGAGAGAAAACAAATCCAATTTATAGTGGTTTAGTTGTCCTTGACCTACGTCCACTCCTCTAGAACCCCTAGAGAATTTCAATCCACTATTTCCTTACTTTCGGATGGAGGGAAACCGTTAAACCTTATTTTTACGGGCTCAACAAGAAAACCATTACACCATTTGTTTTTACAGGCTCAAAAAGCAAACCGAACCACTAGTTTTTACGGCTCAACTAGGAAATCAAACTTCTAGTTTTCTAAGGCTCACTAGGAACCACCTATAATTTTATTGTTATAAGATGTGTTCCCAAAACACATATTTAAAACTTAGCCCAAACCCAAATGTGTTTACAATAGCTTAAATGGGTATAAATGTAGAGAAGAGAGAATAGTAGAATAGCAAAGTATAGCAAATGACTCTCTTACTTCTCTTCTAATCTGGAACTTTTATATACAGACACTTGTAAGAATATAACCGTTGGAAGCCTCAAAGTAGCCGTTGTGAGAGAATAGAAATTATGTTCTTAAATGACGTCACAGCCTTCTACTTGTGTAGCCACCATGTACGTGCATAGTATCTTTGTCCGTTAGAGTTTTGCGTGCATTGATAGCAAGTCTACGCGATTTTTCTGAACTCCAGTATTCACTGATTTATGGAAGTTGGCTTCTACACGCATTGCTCCATTTCTACGTGCATTTATGAACCTTCTACGTGTTTAGTCATCTATTGAACGCACGTTGATAGATTTCCAATATTGCACCTTTAATTCGCCATGTTAGTGTCTCAGGAATACTCATATTCAAATTCTCAATACAACATGTCTACGTGCATTGCATTGACTTCTACACGCTTTGCATATGAATTACGTGCATTATATCTGATCCTACATGCATAGTGTCTAATCTAGAAATCACAGAATGCCTCTAACTTGATCATCGTCCGTAGATAATAGCACAACATGCATAGATCATTGTTGTACGTACGTAGATATGTCTGTACGTGTGTTGTTGCCATAAATCACAGATTATCCATCTTTGCATCACTTTCATGGATGTTTTGTATTTATCATCATCAAAACTGAACTCAACACCTCGTACGCCGATCATGACCCAATCATGGTAGTGAAATCTAATTTGTTGAGATCTTGGACTTCATGATAGCCATAACTTGTGAGTCTCATTCTCTTGGAAGTAACCTTCAGATCTTCTTGACCTTCTCACTATCTTCCATATGTCTCCCAATAGAGGCCAAACCATTCATAATTTTGGCAAATATATTAAGCATAGATGAGATAGATTCTTATTGATCTTGGTCTCTTTAACTTTAGTAGTGCCTTCATGAGAGATTTCATTATTTGCTTTTATTTTATTTTGCGATCATAATTAATTCATGTTCTCTGAGGATTCGATACCCAAGGAATACTTGAGGGTTAAAACTATATCGATTCTTATGCACTTGCAAGACCCGATCAAGTTTTTTGGCACAACTACCAGCTGCTACATATTTAGATTCAGCAGTAGATAGAAAAACACAATTTTACTTCTTTAAAAACAAAAAAAACAAGTGCATTACCGAAGAATTGGCATGTACCCAAAGTGCACTTCCTATCTAATTGGCTTCCTGCATGATCAGCATCACTATAGCCAATAAGATCAAAATAATCATTTTTTGATACCAAACACTAACATTCTTGGTTCCAATCAAGTACCTAAAAATTATTTTGACTGCTTTTAGATGCAAATCTTTAGGACAAGACTGAAATCTAGCACATAGACAAACATTAAACGCGATATCCGGCCTACTAGTAGTTAAGTAAAGAAGAGACCCAATCATACCTCGATATATCTTTTCATCTACCTCTTTACCAAGCTCATCATTGGTGAGTTTCATAGTGGTACTCATTGGAGTTGGAATTGATTTAGCATTTTCCATTCCATATTTCTTCAAAAGATCATTGACATATTTCCCTTGATTAATGAAGATACCATCCTTCATTCACTTAATTTGAAGTCCAAGGAAATAGTTCAATTCTCCCATCATGCTCATCTCGAACTCCTTTTGCATCAACTTAGAAAATTTCTCACACATAGATTCTTTATTACCACCAAAGATAATATCATCTACATAAATTTTCACTAACAATAAATCATCATGGTCATGAAAAATAAGGTGTTATCCACCTTTCCCCTAGGAGCTTTTTTCAAACCATAGAGAGCCTTTTTCAATTTGTAAACATGACTTGGAAAATGGGTCAATGAAACTAGGAGGTTGTTCCACATAAACCTCTTCTTTGATAAAACCATTTAGAAAAGCACTTTTGACACCCATTTGATAAAGTTTAAAATCTTTAAAACATGAATATGCACACATAATTCTAATTGCTTCTAACCTTGCTACCAGTGCAAAAGATTCCTCGAAAATCAATACCTTCTTCTTGGCAATACCGTTAAGCAACAATCCTTGATTTTTTTTCACCATTTTACCTTCCTCATCCTCCTTGTTTTTGTGTACCCACTTGGTACCAATCAAATTAGAATCATCTGGTATTTTAACTCTTCTCGCATAGATGACGCACAAAATTCATCACCTAATGCTTTATTGATGTCCTTGGAAACAATTTGAGGTATGAAAGGAAAGCTTGCTACATGTTGTAAGGATGATCTAGTGGTCACTTCTTTGGATGTTTCTCCAATGATGAGATCTTTTGGATGATCTCTAGAATACCTCCATTCTTTAGGAAGTTCTTTGATTTGCACATCCTTTGAGTCATCTTGAATGGGATTTGATGAGGTCTTTTTTTGGTCATTGATTTTGAGTTCTTTAATCTTTTCACCAATACCTACACTTACATCATCATCAACAACACTAGGCAAAACATTGTTAGTCTCATCAAATATGACATGTATGGACTCTTCAAACTTTTCAGGTCTTTTGTTAAACACTTTATATGCTTGGCTGGATAATGAATAACCAAGGAACATACCTTTTTATCGGATTTGGCATCAAATTTTCCTAAAGTATTTTTTCCATTGTTGTGAACAAAGCACTTGCAACCAAATACATGAAAATATGATATGTTGGCCTTTCTTCCTTTCCACAACTCATAGGGAGTCTTTTTGAGTATGGATCACACATGAGCCCTATTTACTACATAGCATGCAGTGTTGACCGCTTCGGCCCAAAAGTACTTAGGGAGGTTGTTCTCGCTAAGCATGGTCCTAGCCATTTCTTATAGAGCCTTATTATTTATCTCAACAATACCATTTTGTTGAAGGGTCCTTAGAGCAGAAAAGTTGTGCTCAATTCCATGCTCCTCATAAAAAGACTCAAATGGCTTACATGTGAATTCCCTTCCTCTATCATTCATCACACAAGTTATAGAATTAACCTTTTTATTTTTAACCATCTTGCTATATGATGCAAATGCCTGAAATGCTTTATTCTTATGAGCAAGAAAGAACACCCATGAGAATCTATAATAGTCATCCATAATAACAAAATAATATGCCTTACTACCTAGACTCAAAGTGCTCATGGAACCAAACAAATCAATATGCAATAACTCTAATGGTCTAGATGTAGAAGTGATGTTCTTGATATAAAATGAAGACTTAGAATGCTTACCCTTCACAAATGCATCACAAATTAAATATTTCTCAAATTTTAGCTTAGACAATCCTTTGACTAAATCATACTTGTTCAATTTAGAGATAGTATGTATACTAGCATGACCTAACCTTCTATGTTATAACCAAGTATCATTGTTCAAAAGAGTATTTTTCATTGAAGGAATAAGAATCCAACAAGTCAACAATATAGATATTATTATGCCTCATACCAACAAATAATGAATGATCATCAACATCATAAACAACACATTTAGTAGGCTCAAACACAACCTTGCAATTTCTATCACAAAATTTCTTGATACTCGACAAGTTGTATTTCAAACCATCAATAAGCAATACATTATAAATAGTTGGGTTTAGATCCTCATCGACCTTACCTTCACTAACTATCTTACCTTTAGCATTATCACCAAAGTTACAAAACCACCATTTCTAGGAACACATTTAGTAACCACTATCTAAATACCATACATTGTTCTTGGTCTTTGCTTTAATGCACACCTAGAAAGACACATCAAACTTTTGAAATAGGTAAAAGGTTCCTTGTAGGTTGGTTTTCACTAAGTTTGGTAAGATTGTTTCTTTTGGAACCCAAATCTTATGTGTCTTAACATCACTAGTCAATCTCAACTTGCAAGTATAAGCAACATGTCCATGACTACCATAATAAGTGCATGCATTGTTCAAAACAGTACCTTGTTTAACAAAAATAGTTTTGGTACTCTTGCTAAAAGTAAAATCATTGTACCCTAACTCATGCTTTGACAAAGATTGTCTTTTAGAACCCAAAAGTTTCTCAAGTTTTTTTTTCCATTAGTGAGATTTGAGGCAATGTTTGAGAATTTTTTAACTTCATTTTTCAAAATTGAGTTTTCATCAATCAAGGAATTTTTCTCTTTTCCCAAAACCTTGACCTTATACTTAAGGTCACTTGCTCTTTTTCTCAAAGACAAGTATTTGTCACCAAGTTTTTCAAATTCAGCATGCAATTCAATGAAAGCATCATGCAACTCATCATAAGTGTAAGTGGTACTAACCTCATTTTCTTGTTCACTTGGAGCCTCATATTCTATAGCCATCAAACACAAATTGCTCATTTCCTCAACTTCTTCTTCTTCTTTCGAACTTAAGTCACTATCACTCTATGTGGCTTTCATTACCTTTCTTTCTTCTTTGAGAATTTTGAGTATTTCTTAGCAAGATAGCAATCTTGCTTCATGTGACCCAGCTTGTTGCATTTTTAGCAAATGATAGAATATTATTTTTTTCTACTCTTTTTTCCCTCATCTTGGATTGATTGCTCTCTGTTCCTCTAGCCAAATTTCTTCCTTCTTAGGAACTTTTCAAATCTTCTTGCATACATGGCTATCTCCTCATCATCACTATCTTCATCTTATTCAGATGGTAGAATAGATCCAAGAACTTTTGATTTTAGAGCTACACCTCTTCTTCTATCATGTTTAGCTCCATCTTCATCTTCCTCTTTCATATTCATCTCATGAGTGAGGAGAGATCCAAGAAATTACTCCAATGGTAGAGTAGATAAATCCCTTACTTCTTGAATAACCTATTTTTATAGGAGACCATGACTTTGGCAAAGATCTTAGAATCTTTCTCACAAGCTCGAAATTTGTATGTCTTGCCAAAAGCCTTCCATCCACTGACTATGTCATTGAATCAATTAAACATTTTTTTGTATAGCCTCTCTATCCTTCATCTTGAAGAGCTCATACTTGTGGACAAAAAATGACACCTTGTTCTTCTGGACTTGTGAAGTTCCCTCATAAGTAACCTCCAAAGTCCTTCAAATTCTATTTTTAAATGACGTCACCCTTCAATATGTGCTTAGATTCTCCTCTACATGCATAGATTGTAAATCCATCAAAGTTCTATGCGTTTTGTTCTTCATCTGAGTGTGATGTGTCGAACCCAGTAACTATTATTTCATGAATATTAGCCTCTATGCGCTTAGGCCTCCTTCTATGTGCATACGATGTGAGCTTTGTGTGCTTAGAAAAGATATGCAAAAGATGTTGTAAAATTTCAAGATCACACCATTAATTCCACGTCATTATGTACGAGGTATATTCAAATTTAAAATTCCCGAGGAGTGTATAACTGCTTTGTCAGTGCTTGATCGCATCCTCGTCTACGTGCTTAGATCCACTGCTACAGTAACACCGCGTCAGTTTTCGACAGGTTCCCTGTAGCAACCCGTTTGATTTCAATTTGATCTCTGAATGTGTGTGATGATGATTAGGTGTTTGAGATGTTGTTTGGATGTTTGATAAGGAAAATCATGTTTGGGAGTTACTTAGGTTCATTGATTTTGTGGTGTTAGATTGAAGTATGAAAGGAAGAAACAAAATAAATATTTGAAGGTGAAGCCCCTAAAATGCATGTGTGAGGGCTGAGACATGTGTTTCATGTGACAACCCACCTACACGTCGTTTGGTTTGATGTCATTCTTGGTGTGAAGCTGTCGCCTAGTGTGAAATGAGTGTCTCATATGTGACACGTGTATCTGGCTGTATGGGTACTCCAAAAATGCACAGTTTTGTGTTTGTCTCTTCAAAACCATCACCCAATGACCTCATTTTGGCTTCCACTCATTTATTCACGCTGCCTCACCTAAAACTTATCCAAATCTCTCTCTCTTTGCCCCTCATTGACTCCTTTTGATCAATTGAGGTAAGAACATCATTCTAAATTGATTTTTCTTTCATTTTGTGCATTTGTTTTGCAAGGAAGCTTGAAGAACAAAAATGGGTTTGGGTTTGTATGGAATGGGGGTTTCAATTTTAGATGGATTTTAGGTCAGATTTGAAGTTTTTTTTGTTATATCTTGCTAAAATTAAGTTGGAAATACATGGATTTGATTTGGGTGTTGTGAATTGATGTTTATTTTTAAAAGGTTAGAAAAATCCAATTTTTTAGTTAAAAATGTTGATGATTTTGTTTTTATTTGTTGAAATGGATTGTAGATTCATGTTTGGGAGGATGATTAGAGTCAATGTAGGTGTTTTAGAATGATTTTTATCGGTTGAATCGAGAGTAGGAGTGTTTTTGAACAATTTTTTGTCAAAAGGACCAAACTGAAATTTTGCTAGAACTTTGGTCAGATTTGTAATTTTGAGAGTTTAGGAACAGTTTTGTAATTTTTAAGAGTTTGAGGTCTTATTTGGGAATTTGGATTACTTAAAGGACTGATTTATAATTTTTCAAAAGTTTGAGGACTAATCTATAATTTTTTAAGGTCTTAGGGACTAAAGTATAATTTGGAGAAAATAGATGGATTAAATAGTAATTTTACATCGAGGTTCGATTTTTGGCAAGAGTGTTAGATATTCATTCGTAATAGGCTTTTCAGTGTCGGCTTGGGTTGGGTCATGCCTTTGCATTCATACATTTTCAGGATTGCCACAGTTACCCATCTGACCCCTTTTGTAATAAATTACGTTTCAGCTCAGTTGATATCCGAGGTGACCAGCAATCCATCGGCGGTCAGCGATTTGGATTATTAGCTCAACGTCCAGGTGAGTGTAATTGCAGCTCTAGACACATAGGCTGTGTCTTCCAAATTATATGTTCTTGATGTGATCCGATTTGCCATGTAATAGAGAATAATTAAAGATTGGAAATTCTTAAAAATGGTTTATGTGTAATAAGGAATAAGATTATCTTAATAAATTAAGATAAGATTGATATCAATATAATTAATTCAGTATTATTATAATATCGGTATCAGTATAAAATTAGTATCATAATCAGTATTTGTATCAATATCAATATAAATTATTTATTTGTATGCTTGCCTGCTTAAAAATATATCAATATATATTCTGTTGACTCGGGACACCTATGCTACGAGGATAAACGTAGCATTTGGTATATCAATGTGAAGGCCTAGTACCAGGGTAGGTGGTAACCCATGTTGTGTAGCTAACACATGTGGTCAGTATATGGTGGCATAGTCCACATTATATTATCAGTTCAGACTTTATCAGATCAGATCAGTTGGTCCTGTGTCTATTAGTCAGTTAGGCTATATATGTATATGTATAAGATTTGTATGACTGCATGGTGTTTGCAGAGGGTGCGAACGATTTCAAAATGAATTTCAGAAAATACTATGTAATTAGCTGGTATACATATGTATATCAATATAATTGCATGTGGTATTTTCCTAAATGTTTTCAAAATAGTTTACGTGAGGTCCTAGAGGCAATCTAGAGTGTCTTACCTCACTGAGTTTACTCACCCTCTCCCCTCTAACATTTTTCAGGTTATTCAGTATTTCCTTCGCTAGATCTTCGGCACTCAGTGAGGCATCCAGTTTGGTAGCAAGAGCCCTTTTGGTCAGGCCGGTTGTATATGTGCTAGTTGTTCCATACCAGGTAATAGGTTTGGGTTATGTATTTGAAAATACTTAGTTTTAAGATAATTTACTTTCAAAATGCTTAATATTTATTTGATATAGTATGATATTTTGATATAATTAAGAATTATATGATTTATTAATATTTACGTTAATATGTTTAATAAATTGTTAAATAAATGTTTTAAATGAATAAATTGGATAGAATATCTGATTATCCACGGCTTATGCGAGATAGGTTGGGCCTCCGATTCGGTCTACCTCGTACGTCGGTCATGGTCTGGAAACAGGTAGTGTCAAAGGTGGTATCAGAGCCCTAGGTTTCGTAAGTCTGAGTCAGTTGTGGAGTTTAGGTATTTTTTTCTTAGTCAGTCTGATTTTCCTCTCAGACTTTCTAAGTATTCATTTGGTATTGTGTCAATCATCAACATTCTGATCTCTGCATACACATCCTGTTTGTCTGTTAGCATCCTGACATCCGCATTGCATATGCATTTTATCTGTTTGCTATATACATTAAGGCATGGATCAATGTTGTGAGACGCCAGTTAAGGCCGTTGGATTTTAGTCGATTCAGCAGTGCAAGAATTTGTTAGATATTTTTCTGAGTATGTATGATTCTCTTAACTAAATATGGTGATCGTGATGATTCTCTGTGATCAATTAGAGATCGAGTTATTGTCTATTGAGGATTGAGGGATAGATATTTCGGAGATAATCTTTTTGATTTAATAAGGTCATTTTGGAAGTCATGTAGTGTTGCTTAAATTTTGATCTATTAGCATATATGGATTTGATGACTAGATAGTTTAGCATGGATTGAGATCGGTTTGTCAGTATGATGGATAGTAATATTTTTGAGAATTTGAGGAATAAATTTAAAAAATTGGAACAAAAAAGACAGAAAATTCGATCAAACTATTTTACAGACATGTATATGGCATCCAAATGGACAACTTTTATTCTTTTAGGTTTCTGAAATTCAATCTCTATAAATTTAAAAATTGGAACCAAAAAGACTGCTATTAGGAGTTATTATGAGTTCAGGAGTAACTTTGCTTATACCTGCCTTGGTGACTAGAAAAGGATGCAAGCTGTGGAAGAAATCTTGTCCTCGGTTTGGCTTTCTGAGTGTTGACATTTTTCAGACAAGAGTTGGCTTAGTTCCTGTGGTTTCGAATGAAGTAATTGTATTGAAAACAAGCTGGTTTCTATGTTTATATACGTAAACAAATTTGAGTCAGTTGCCACCTTTCCAAACTTATCCTAATTAAGAATTTATGTAGCCTATTTTTTTGTGTCTGCGTTCAGGTGTAATGAGTTCATGTTCATGTGAATTTTGTGGATCTGTAACATAAAAATGCAGAAAACCTGGATAAGTACGTTTCCTCCTTCTTTTCTTTTCTTTTGCTCTTATCTCAATTAATGTTACATGTACAGTTGTTAAATTATTCCGGCAATTAAAAGAATTTGTTAGTCTTAAAGTAAAACTAATTGTCCAATTAGATAAGTATTTAGGTGGCTTTTGGCACCTGTATAAAACACTTTTGTACTTTAGTCGTATTTTCCATATTTGTTCTTCTTTTAGTCCCTCTCCTTTACTTGAGTAACATGCTCTTTCCTCAAAACAATTTTGAATCCACTTAAAAATCCATCTAAAAATCGAGCAGACCATTTCACTTAACTTGAATTTCTATTTATGACAGAAGAAGAAAATAATTCTCAGGACTTGAATATTGTAAGTTCTCAACCATGTGCCAAAAAGCACAATGCAAATTCTAGTCCACAAGCAACTACAGATGAAATGCAGTCACCTACAAAACAACAAATAGAAGAGTCTATTTACACACAAAATTCTAAGAGACTAAAGAGACCTGTATGGGCACACTTTGAGAAGAAGAAAAATTCAAAAGAGTGTATAAGGCTTTGTGTAACTGTTGTTAGAAGTTGTTAGGTGGAGATTCGAGAAATGGTACAAAACAATTGCATGATCACTTCAAAAGGTGTCCAAGGAGAAGAGTCATTGATTTGAGGCAACAAGTCTTGACTAACAACATGAAAAAGGCAAAGGGGGAAATGATTAGTTACTCATTCGATCAAGATTGTGCAAGAAGAGAGTTAGCACATATTGTCATTTTACATGAGTATCCATTATCCATTGTAAACCATATTGGATTTAAAAGATATTCAAATGCTCTACAGGCCTTGTTCAAGTGTCCAACAAGAAATACTCTAAAAAGTGACATTTTGAAGATATATAATTGTGAGAAGGGTAAAACTATGAAGTTTCTAGAGATAAATGAAAGTCGAGTTGCCATAACTACTAACATGTGGACTTAAAGCATGCCAAAAAAGGGATTTATGGCTATTACAGCTTATTTCATTGATAGCAGTTGGGTATTACAAAGTCGAATCTTGAGGTAACCTTTTCTTGTTCGATTAGTTAATTGTATGAATACTTATGAATTTTAAAAACTTATGATCATTTCTTCTTTTTTCTAGATTCGCATATGTTCCATGTCCACACACAAGTGAGGTACTTTCTAAAGTATTAATTGATTGTTTAATGAACTGGAATGTGAACACAAAATTATCCACCATTACATTGGATAATTGTTCGATTAATGATGCATTGGCGAATATTTTGAAGAATCAATTGCAAGTTAGTTCTTTGCTATGATTAGATTCTTTGCTTCATATGCGTTGTTGTGCTCATGTTTTAAATTTAATTGTGAAAGATGGAATAGATATCATTGGTGATGGAACAACAAAAATTCGAAATAGTGTGCTCTATTGGACTGCCACTCCTAAAAGATATGAAAATTTTGACGAAGTAGCTAGACAACTACAAATTCCTTTGACTAAAAAATTGGGTCTTGATTATGAAACAAGGTTGAATTCCACCTATTTGATGCTTCAAACAGCCTTGCTTCATAAAAATATTTTTATTAGGCTAAGACAACGTGAATCTCAGTATAATGATTTGCCTCAAGAGCGAGATTGGTTGTTTGCTGAAGAGATTTGCACTAAGCTGAAATTGTTTTATAATGTGAATAAATTTTTTTCTGGTACGAAATCCTACAACCAACATGTATTTTTCCAAAATCTGTGAAATTAAGTTCGCATTGAACCAATGGTTGTTTCTCCTAATCAAACTATTGGTGAGATGGCTTTGAAAATACTAACTAAGTTTGATAAGTATTCGAGCGTGGTACATGAAATAATGGGTGTAGTTGTTATTTTAGATCCAAGGTATAAGATGTCATTGTTTGAATTTTATTTTCCAAGATTTTATGAGAATGATTCTAGTGTTCAGATTGATAGCATTAAGAAATTATGCTTCTACTTGGTTGATTACTATCAAGAGAAAATGAGTGCATAAAAAAGGATTGAGGAAAATTTTCAGCAATTAGATTCCTCTCAATGCGAAGGAGATGAGTTATCTTATTATGATCTATTTGTTATGCAAAAGAGAGCTAAAACTACATGAGCCAAAAATGAATTACATCATTATTTGGAGGAAGAAGTATTGCCTAGAATATCATACTTTGATATTTTGCTTTGGAGGAAAATAAATTGAGTTAAATATCCTTCTTTGCAAGCTATAGCTAGTGACATAATAGCCATTTTTGTATCTACTGTTGCAAGTGAGTCTGCTTTTAGTATTAGTGGTGGATTGTTTAGTAAACACTGTAGTAGGTTGCACTCAAAAATTGTGGAAGCTTTAATGTGCTCTCGAAGTTGGATATGGTCTACTGAATCTAAAGGTAATATTAAATATACAATGCATTTTAGTTTTGGATTTTGATTTAATATTATAAAATTTATGTCTTAGATGGACAAGAAATGAATTGTGATGGATATGCATCTATCCATGAAGACATGGATGATGGTGATGATACGAAAATTGATACTACAAGAAAGTGTTAGTGATTTTTTTCATTACTTTTAATATTCTTTATATTAATTCTCCTTAAATATTATCCTTCCAGTTGATTTACTAACTTCAATTTTATATTGTTTAATTTGATTATTGCAGCTGAACAAAGATCTAATTGAAGTTGAAAAATCAACTATTTTTTTTTATTTTTCTAGATGGTTTTTTGATATTTTGATGAACATATATTATTCAAGTAAATAATATTATTGAGAGTTCTGACCATGGAATTTGCAAAATTTTTTGGATATACATGTTAATTAACTGAAGATCCAATATTTTGAATTATAAATGGATTTGTAATCTGACTACCTAAAGTTCAAATTGGAGGTTGATTATATACTGAAATTATTAGGGGTGGCATTTCGGGTCAAGTTTAAACGGGTCAACCTGTTTATGACCCGAATTTTAAACGGGTTAAACAGATCGACCCGTTTATGACCCGAACTCGTTTAACCCCAATTCAGACACGACTCGTTTACTAAACGGGTAACACGACACGACCTGTTTATTATTAACAGGTCACGTGTCACGAGTTTACCTGTTTAACACATTTAATCTATTTAACACTTTTAAACTATTCAACATGTTTAACCTATTTATAATACACAAACAAATACACAATTAACACAAAAATTGTCACGACCCAATATCGGGTAGCGATCGGCGTACAAGGTGAACCGTTTGTGGAAGCCAGTCTCATCTCTCACAAGCCTCGGAGATCAAACATTCTAACCAACTTATTCAATTTTTAATAGTTATTAACTAGTTATAAATTAATAAAACACTTTATACTAAAAATAAAAGTATATATAACTAGTTATACAAAACAAAA
>CAODLS012610845.1:0-12032 GCA_948243855.1 Flueggea neowawraea
TTATTTAATGATTTTATTATATTTAATATTTGGGAATATTATTTTTGAAACTTATTTTTGTTAAATGATTTTAATTTGTCTAATAATAATGTATTTGAATAATTGTTCTGTACTCTGAGGCTTGTGCGGGATGGGCTAGTAGTCCACAGACGATTATTAAGCATCACATGACCATAACCCTATTTCTTGATATTTTGCTCAGCATTTTTAAGCATCACATGCAGCTCAGCAAGATACTTATCCATCCCATGTCACACATACAAGACAAGACGAAGATTACAATTCAGAGGATGTTTATTTTGAATTTCACGTGGATCGAGACAAATAGAGGAAGCAACGGTCAAGTATTGATCGTTCACGTACACAAGCTTAAGAATTCACGTACGTCACATTGAACCAAAGTACGTGAGATGAAATTTCAAGTACGTGAGATGCTCTGGACTGAAAACAAAAGCTACTGGATGGTTCAGACATAGAAGTCACGTACGTCAAAAATTGTTAACGTACGTGAACTGGGGATTATCTATGATCAACGTACGTGTATGTACTTATCACGTACGTGTGTTGAATATCAAGTCAAGTAACGTACGTAAGATTAATGTCACGTATGTTAGAAGACTTTGACAGTGCATTCAATGCACCTCATTTAATGCCACAACAGCTACATTACATCCCACAACGGTCTGAAATCAATAGAAGAGTATAAATACATGCTTGGGAGACTAGAAACAAAAAAGAAAATATCTGAGCATTGATTTCTAACTACTACCAAGCATCAAAGCATTGATTCTCTCTTTTATTAATACAAGTGTATTTTCTCTTAAAATTCATTCTTCATTTACTTGTATCACTAGCTTTTAATCTCTTGGTGAGTGTTTGTAAACACCTTTGAAAAGAGTGATTGTGAGAGAGATCAAGGATAGATCCTTAGGTTGGTTTTTGTTCTTGAACCGGAATCAAGAAACTTGTAAGAGTTCTCACTTAGCTAGAAAGTGAAGTTGTAATATTTGAGAAGATTGATAGTGGTGATACTTAGGTAGTGGATGTAGGCATCGAGTTGGCCGAACCACTATAAGTTCTTGGTGTTCTTTCCTTTACCGCAATCATTTTCAAAGAAGATTCAAAGCTTCTAATATCACACTATTAAACCCCCCTTCTAGTGTGATTATCGACTCAACATAATCAACTAGGGATATTTAGAATAGTATTCTTTTATGCTTCAAGATTTTACTATCCGAATCACATATTTGATAACTTAAGTAGAATCACTATTCATGGATGTTTTATCAATTTAAACATGCACAGGAATAATAAAGAGATAAAACAATGCCTCATAATATATATGTATCAAATATAATCTGGATAGAATGTCTTTGGGGCTAGGGTTTACACTAACAAGGGTGACATGTTCCATGCCTCATGCTAATCATGATATCGAAAGGTAAATGGTTGTATAAGGTTGGAATTAGGTTTGTTGGCTCCAGTCGACATTCATTCAATTTGGGTAGTCATTATGTCTTGCTAGAGGCCCCTAATGATTTATGAGTACTAATGTATATTAAACTCATTGCCAACAATGAATGAACCTACGGGATCACACACAAAATATCTGAAACGAGTTTTATCTCTCTTCTTGTAATTAGGTCAAATGTTGACTTAAGGTACATAGGTGAATTTTGGCTATGGTTATTATGGGCTAATTATATGATAATTCAGCCCATGAAATGTTTAATCAATTAATTGTGGATTAATTGGTTAAATAAAGGTCCAAATAATGTAAGGAAATTAAGCTCAATGGCCATATCCTAAAAGTTAGGAGCATTTCCCTTTAAAGTAGGAATTAGACTTCCTAACCCTAAAGAAGAAGTGTGGCCGGCCATGAAATGATTTATTAAGGTTTTTGGAGACATCCTAACCCTAATAGGATCACCGTAACACTATATAAATACCTAAGGTGTGATGCTACATCTAACCCTAATTGAGTTGGTGTTTTCGGCTCTAAGAGAACACATCCAAACCTAGCATTGACGAACCCTATATTCCCCATTAGAGAGTGTTTACTTTAGTGCTAGCACACCTCAACTCGTTTTAGTATAGATCTAGTGTGTGCGAAGTAGAGATCTTAGTCTTAAGGCTAAGGTTCTTACAAAGCTTGGAGCAAATCTAAGGAGTAAGGGTTCATCATTGGCAAGGTAAACTAGGGCTCTTGGCGAATAATCATATCTGATTTGACACTCATCATGCAAGTAAAGATCTGATCTTTATTTAATATATCAATCTTGGTTTGTTATTGGAGTGATTAGATGAAAAAAATTTTGTTATTCCGCCTATGTTTTCATGCTAAAAATCCAACAGCCACACTCTATCTCCGCCTCTTGGGATGGCACGGTCATGGGCTCCCTCTAGATGTTGGTGGCAACCATGGTGGAATCACCATGACCATGTTTCTTGTGGCCACTATTATGGCACTTTCAGCCACGGTCATGGCATGGAAATGCCATGACCATGGCTCTCTTATAGATCTGTTATGCATGCACCATGGCCATGGCCTTTGGGTGTGGCGTTTCGCCATGACCATGGTGCAGCGTGTGGTGTGAACTATGGTCTGCTTTGAGTTGATTTTTCTTCCACTTTTTCTCATCATTCTAACTTCTCTATAAACTTCTTTTTCATGCCTTTTTTAGCACTTTCTTCCCACATTGCATGCATTCTCATTCACCCTACACAAAACACAAAAAGTGTGTAAATTTATGGTGAAGTGCATTTAGGGTAAAAATACCATCTATTTATCCTTAAATTAACATGTAAATTTGTCATTTATCAAACTCCCCCACACTTACTTGTTTGCTTGTCCCTAAGTAAACCTATCTCAACCCCGAGGCGGAAGAGTACAATTTGAGTTGAAAAGGCTAAAGAATTCTTATACTATGCAAGGGAGGAATACCATGTTATATATCAATCACATGAATCAAATGTTGGCATTGAAAAGTGGCAATTTCGAGACTTCAACTATCAAGTCCCCTAACCTATTGGTATCTCTAAAGCTTATTTCCTAATTTGCTAAGTTTAGAGCACATTTCCATTGTTTTAAAGTAAACTTGGCTATATTAAAACGTTTTCAGTTTTTGGTGCATTGTTTCACACTTCATTTCATTACATTTCCTTTTATCACTTCACTATCATTTTGGGTGCTACAAATGAGTTAGTGAATTAAGGGTCCCTGTGATTACATTTATTTATTATCAACGAGGGCACTTATCATTTCCACCTCGAGGTTGGGACCCCATGCACTTATTATCGTTTAGGTTCACCCTCAAAAGTAAAGCTCAACCATTAATAATTCAATAAAAGATCTTTTTTACCATGATTAAAGCCAAGTTTACTCTAAAATTTTAGAATTTAACCATCCAAGTTTTTACTAAGTCCAACCTAGAAAAAGTTTGCAAGCTTTTGATCATGTCACTACTAATAGATTAAAGTTGCTGATAAATAAACTCCTAACCTTACAACCTAAAAGTGTCAAATTGAGGTTCAAGTAACTAACAAATAACATTTATTCCTCAACTAATCATGTTAAAAGCATATTAACACACTGCATAATTCCTCTAACCAATTCAATTCAAATTCTATTCTTGTCAAGTTTGATGCATTCCAAAAAAAATTCAAACACAATTTCAAGATTTTTTTTAGCAAAATCAACACACAAGCAAAGACATATGAACATTTAAGCACACATTCAAAACCCAAGTATTCAATAAATCCATCCCCTACACTTATTTTAACATCTTCCCTAATGTTCAACAAAGTAAATCCGGATCAACATGAACAAGAGTAATGAGCATGGGTACAAGTTCAATTTTCAACATTAAGCATGAAAAGTAAGAGGAAAGAGTTAAGAATGCTTCTACGTTTTCCATTTTTCTCACTTTTGCTTTTTCCTTAAATGCACAGCTTCACTTTTAGGCATGAGACAAGAAAAGTTAGTAGACGCAAGTGTATAGGCATGATAATGGAGTATATGATCATGAAGGCATATAAATCACTGCTACTTGCTTTTATTCAATAAAACATGAAATATAAATGCACAAACTAAAAGATAGCCATAGTTTAATGTCATTGTGGACGAAAAGTAGTTTAACGTCATTTCAGATATAAATGTTGGAACTACTTGGAGCGCCAAGCAATCCATGTGGTGGACTCCATATATGATTTCAATTTCTTTCCATTAACTTTAAGTGGTGTGTGATCATTAAGAAAAATATCAATGGCACCACATGAATAAATTTTAGAAATTAAAAATGGACCAGACCATGGAATTTCGGGATTCCAAAGAATCCTTAAAGAACTAACCCTTCAATGAAAAATCACCATTATCTTTCTTAATTTTCTCTTTTACGCCCAAGGCCCTTTGAACATTATTTTTCTCCTTTGCACTAGATTAACTATCTTGGTTTTTTGCTATTCTCTTTATTCCCAAGAACCCTTTGACATTATTTATCTCCTTTGCATTAGTTTTACTCTCTTGATTTTTCTCTATTGGCAGTTTGTTTGGTTTTGCACTAGATTCTTCCTTTCTCTCCTTATCACACAAAGGTTGTGGTACGAGGTTTTTGGACAACATGCAATAAGATTCAATGACTTTAGCATCATTTTCAAAAGCATTAAGTGAGGGCACTTTTAAATCACTAAAGAGATGAAAATTTTGTGTTTCACTCCCTACCGTAAAGGTCAATTTTCCCTTGTTTACATTAATTAGAACTCCTCCTGTTACTAAAAATGGTATACCAAGAAAACTAGGGAGCTCAATAGCATTATCTATTTCAAGCACATAAAAATCGACAGAAAAATAAAATTTATCAACCTTTACAAACATGTTATCCATAATTCCAAAAGAGCATTTGATGGACTGGTTGGCAAGTTGGAGTGAAACGGTTGTTGGCACAAGTTCTCCAACCCAAACTTGTTGAATATGGAGGAGGGTAAGAGGTTGATCGAGGCTCCCAAACCATACAAGGATTTCTTGATGTCTACACTTCCAATTGACCATGGGATTGTAAAACTCCTCGGATCCTTGAGATTTAGAGGAAGCTTGTTTTGGATGACCACACTACACTCATCGTTTAATGCAATGGTTGCATATTCCTCTTACTTCTTCTTACTAGAGACAATTTCCTTCAAGAATTTTGCATAATGGGGCATGTGGGAAATTGCCTCTATAAAGGGAATGTTCATTTGAAGCTTCTTGAAAATTTTGTGAACTTTTAACCTTTGAGATATGAGGCACATATGGCTTCACCTCATTCGTTTGGTTGAAAGTGAGCTCTTTTTCGTGCACTTTATCTTCCTTAGCTTCCATCCCTTAATTTGGTTCTTCCACCATAAGTTCTTATCCTTTGTCTTTTCTAAATATCTCTTCCACCTTTGGCTTCTTAAGTTCTTTCCCACTCCTCAATGTGATAGCCATTACACTCTCTTTTGAGTTTAATTGAGAGGTACTTGGTAGCTTTCCCTTTTCCCTTTCAAAAACAACATTGGCTATTTGACCCGCTTGCCTCTCTAAATTCAAAATGGTGGCTTGTTGAGCTTGAATGACGTGATCAACCTTAGCATTTCTTGCCTCCATTTTAGGCATACATTGCATTAAGATGTCTTTAAGGGGTGATTTCTTCTATTGGGTGTTTTGTGATGGTGGTGCTTGGTGGGCTGAGGTTGTCGGTAGTGTGACCTAGGTTGAAATCCCGAGGGGGGAGGGGGTCCCATAGGTCTAGTTTGGTTAGCATTTTGGTCTTTTTAAAAGAAATTTGGGTGATTAAGTCATCCTGGATTGTAATTATTTGAGTATGGGTCATTCTTAGGTTGAGGCTTCCTCAAATCTCCCATATAGTTCACTTTTTCAAACCCGAAACCCATTCTTTGGCTAAACCCACAACTAGCACCAGTGTGACCAATTGTGCCACAAAATGAGCATTTCTCTCTACACATGGGCTCTTTATTTAGCAACATATTCAATTTTCTTGACACATCGGCAACTTGTGAATCTAAGCAGGATGAAGAATAGGTTACCTCATGAACTCCCACTCTTTTTCCTCTCACTACCTTTTGTTCAGAGTTGGTGGAAAGCATTTCATAGATTTCATATACTTCCTCAGTCGTTTTGTCATAAAAATAACCTCTTGTCACAGTGTCAACAAGAGTTTGTCCATGCGTGGTGATCGACATCTAGCAAGCGTACTAGAATCGATGTCGTTATACCAATGAATATTCCAATGAATATTGAACCCAAAGGAACGAGTATTAAGCGTGATCAATTTGTAAAAGGAAAGCAATTAAACACATGAGTTGATTTTTGGGGTTTTTTTATTAAAGAAGCGCAATTCACAAAGGCAAGCAATTAGAAACGAAAAGGAATAAGCAAACGATAATAAAGTGTTAGGACTATCGAAATTTCGACTAAAGAATCCTACTTGCTACATTAATGAATGGGGTTTTGGGATTGAGTGTTCTCTCCACCGAGCTAGCCTAAAGCCTCTCTCAAGGTCATTTATGTCATACCTACATTTACTAAAAGGGTCCTCTCGGCCTTAATTAGCTAAACTAGTTTCATTAAGCCTCTTAGGAATTTTATCGAACACCTTGTGGGAAAGCAATATTTCTATCCTAAACCTCACAATTTTAATGCTTGTGGCCCTCATCTAGCCTTCATTTATCGATTCTTCAACTAGGCTTACCTAAACTATAACTATGATGGTCAATCATAATCATAGTCAATGCAAACAAGCCATCAAATTAAATCCATTGAGCAATCATTCAAATAAATAACATAAACACAATACCCATTAAATACCAACTTCAAATATGGAATTTAAGTGTGTAAAAAAACCATTCATTAAAATAACAAGGATTCATCAATAGCTTACATCTCTATGTCTTAACTAGAGATTTAAGCTATCATAATTAACATAAAGAAAAATAGAAATAAAAGGAAAACATTTTAACTAAGCTAAAAAAGATGAGGAGAAAGAGAAAAGATGGAAGACAATAACCCCTCTTCGATCACTTTGGAAGAGAAATCCCCAATCTTCAAATCCTTCCTTTTGTTCTTGCACTAAACCCTAGAAAGCTTCTAAAAATTGAAAGACGAAAGAGAGTGATTCTAGAAATAACCAAGAATCCTAAAAGAATAAGTTTGAGGAGTATTTATACCCTCTTACATGACCTCAAAACTCTACAAAAATTCTCTCCAAAATGCACTTGAAATGTGATTTGGTCCCCACAAGTTTTGGCCTTTTCGTCACATGATTTTTCATGCTGCAAAAGTGTCATGGCCATGACAAATTTCTATCTTCAAAATGTGACCTTGTTTTGCTTGTCACTACTGTGACACATTTCACCACGGCCGTGGAACCCTTTTCCACCTTGTTTCCATCATTTTATTCACGATTTATTGAGGTTGCTTGGGGCCTTTCAACTTCATATCATTTTTCACAACTTTTCCCACTCATTTTCTTCAATTTATATCATCCTACAAACATCACAAATATTAAATAAATTTTACTATAAAAGCATCATTTGTAGGATGGAAATGTATGAATTCTTGCTTGATTTATCATGAAAATTTAGCATACATCACGTGGTTAAGCCATCATAGAAAAATTAAGTGAGCAATGCCAACGAGAATTGGTGATAAGAGGGCATTGGCTCAAAAACATCTTGAAACTCTCCTTCCATTTTAGAAAATAAGCAAATTGTGTTCCTCAATTCTACCGTCTTTTGGGACAAGTAGTACTTCATTATGGATTTCTCATAAACTTCATCCCAAGTCCCCAAAGAGCCTTCTGGAAGGTTGATCAACCACGTTTTAGACTGATCCTTCAAGGTGTATGGACAGCATCTTATTCGATGCTCGTCCTCTATCAAGCAATGCAGAGAGAATGTTTGGATGGTAGTATAGAATTCTCTTAAAAGGTATGTGGATCCTCTGATGGCAAGCCATGAAATGATGGTAGCATATTAAAGTGAATGGTCTTCAACACATAATTCCTTTCCAATAGACTCAACCTTATACAAGGCAACAATCACCATCCTTTGGATATATCTCAAGCTCATGCACACTGACATTGAGTTACCAAGGCCATCACCCCAGCAATTGCCTTATTCTAGCTCCATATTGATGATTCCCTTGAGGCCTCAGATTCTCCACCATTCTTTCCCTTCTGCTATTTGCCAGATTCTTCCTACACAATCTTTCAATTTTTGAAATCAAAGGGACAACCTCCTCATTTTCCAAACTACAAGAACGCCTTAAGACCATGTACTACCTACAAATGCAAAGGAGCAACAAACAATTAAGCAAAAAGAAAAGAAAATACCATAATTAGTAGCATCGTTCTCCAATAGTGGTACCAAAAACTTGGTGGTATCTATCGCAAGTGCATGATAGCTATGTAGTAATAAAACTCTTGAAGTATTCCTTGGATGTCGAATCCACAAGGAACATGTACTAGTTAATGATCGAAAAGCAAAGGAAAGCGATAAAATTCGAGAATTTGAGTTGTGAAAGGTTTGATTTAGAAACATAAAATGAAATAACAAACTAAACAAAGGCATTTGAATCATTGAGATGCAAGCAAAGGCTTCTTTTTACTACATCAATGAAATGGGGTTTCGTGGTACAACTGTTCTCTCTACTATTCTTGCTAAAACCTCTTTTGAGTTCATTTATGCTATACCTACATTTATTATAAGGGTCTTTTCGGCCTCACCTAACTAAACTAGACTCATTAAGTCTACTGGAAATTTCATCAAACACCTCGTTGATAATGAATATGTCTATTCAAAAACCGAACAAGTTTGATGCAAGTAGACCTAAACTAAACTTCTTCTTTCGATCCATTATTTAGGAATGTAACAAACACCATTGTGGTGATCAAGCACAATGGAATTCAAACAAAACAAGTCATCAAATCAACCCTAGCAACAATTAAAGAACTCAAGAGCATAAACAAACCCATTAAAGAAACATAGTAAATATTTATCAAAACTTACAACTCAAAATCTAAAATAAAAATCTACAATACTATTGTTTAAAGAAAATAAAAATAAAAACTAAGATCAAGAAGAAAATCAACATCACCAAAAATAAAATGAGAAATAGAAAGTAGAAGATGAGGGGGAGTCTTTCCCAAGACCATATGTCTCTTCAGGAACTTCCTTTCTTCCTTTTAGTTCCTTTTTTCTCTTGTTTAAACTTTTTTTAGTGAAGTGTGGCTATCAAAATATGCCCAAAATAGTGTGAAAGAGGTGCATTTATACACCTCTTAGTCCCCTCCAAACCCTAGGAAAATTGTCCAAAAGATCCTATCTTTTTGTGCTTTTGTCCCCACGTGTTTTATCCACTTCGTCCACACTCTCTCTCCACCTTCTAGGGTCATGGCCGTGGCCTTGGGAGGCCATGACTGAGGCCACATTTTGTGACCGTGGTCGTGGTGTTGGGCACGATCCACGAACACGGTTGGAATTGGCCACATTTTTGCATCAATATTGGCCACAATCATGGCATTAAAACTCATAATTAAATTTGTTGTGCATGGACCATAGTTATGGCCTTCGGGTGTGGAACTTCACCATGACCGTGGCACAGGGTCTTGTGCTTAAAATTGCTCCACACCATGGTCATAGTGCAGGGTATGCGAGGACCGTTCGACACTTTCATCTGATTTTCTTTGAACTTTCTTTCATTGATCTTGAAACTATAAAAATATATTTTTCATGCATTTTTATTCTCTTTTCCATCTCATTTCATGCATTCCTCATCACCCTACACATTATACAAAATATTGTGTAAATTCAATAGAAAATGCATACACAAAGGGTAATAATGCTTGGAATTCTTTCTAGAATAATACACACTTTTAGAATAATTCTTCTTGACTCAAATTTTCCCCCTTCTTCACGCTCTCCATCTGATTCCTTCGCAACGTTTGTGAGTTTGGTGGAGCTTGGAGTTTGTTTTCCTCTTCCTCTTTTTGCCAGGCAATTCCTGTCCGGGAACAAACTTGGTCCTACTCAACTTCAATCTAAAGGATGGGCTATCCTCATGGGCTTCCACATTATTTGTGTTCAAAAAGGAGCAAACCCATTGACCAACTTGTTGTTTTGCTTCTTCATACTCACGGAGGCTCCGACTTCATTACCCTCCGAAAATCTTCTACTCCTTACCTTTTATTTTTAGATGACCTATCTAAGAGCAAATATAAGTCAGAAGATCTTTGGTTTCAACTAGTCCTCTAGATGAACTCTTAGGTGTATGTTATGAAAATCTAGTTGTTCATGTAGAAGGTGAGCCCGAAAATATTTCCTTTTCCTCACATTTTTATTTGTTTGCATAACCTTTAACGCTTTGCTTGTATTATTTTTTTTTTCCCACTTACTCTTCTCAGGAACGTTGTGTGGAGCTAGATCCCTAGTCTCACGGGGAGGACTTTCCCTTTGTTTTAACTTACTTTTTCTTTATGTAGAGTCAAATCACTTTAAAGAGGACATGCACTTGAAGAAGTGCAAATTGAGTGGTCCTCCCAACAAGCCCATTTCCATGAAAACTCCCAATGTTCATTCCCAGCCTCTCAAAGACAAAGGAAATGCTATTGCTAAAATTCCCATGAGGCCTGGCGGGAGACTGTTGCACTATAAGAAGCATCATTCAATCACTTTGCCTAAAGTTGGCAACACTCCTCCTTTTTAGACCGACAGTGAAGGAAAGTCTTATAAGGGTGATGAGTTCATTACTTGTGTTGGGTTTTGGATAGTGATTCAGTTGAGAGGCGTGGTGTGGCTTATAGATTAGTAATGAGCACGATTTTTCCAAGAGATGAGGAGGCTCTTTTTTATCTTTAGAGGAGTGCATGGAATTGGTTGAGATGGGCACTTTGAAAGTAGCCTTCCATGTTCTCATGGTGCTCTAACCTTTGATGCTTCATTAATTTTTTTAACAAGACTAATAAACCTTTTATGTTATAGTATCTCTAATAGACTACTATTGTTTTCACTATGGCCCGGAACAATCGACGTCTATTAGACGAGGAGATTATGGCTCATAAAGCTGCAAAAAAAGGAGAGATTCTTGCCAATGCCCAACTCCAAACTTCACTTGAGACTCTAGAGCAAGAGAAGAAAAAACACGATGATGGCCAAGGAAAACTACCTAATCCAACCAGAACTCACATTTACTGAATTGGACATACACTGTTTATCTCTCAATGTCTGTAATATAGTTCTCAAATACTACTCGTGCTCCAATTTATGTCTCGAGTAAACCAAAATATCATTGATAAACACAATAACAAATTTATCAACATAAGGCTGGAACACCTTGTTCATTAAAGCCATAAACATAGCAGATGCAATCGTCAAACCAAATTGAATAACAAGAAACTCGTAACAACCATACCTCGTCTGGAATGTTGTTTTCAGATTTATGCCTCCTCTATCTTAAGTTGGTGGTAGTTGGATCTTAAATCGATCTTACTGAACACCTGTACATGGCATAGTTAATCAAATAAGTCATCTACACATGGTATTGGATACTAATTCTTCACCGTAACCCTATTTAGCTACCGGTAGTCTATATACAACCTCAATGTACTATCATTCTTTTTAATGAACAACATCGGTCCTTTCCAATATGATAAACTAGCTCGTATAGATCCTTTTTCAAGTAATTCTTGCAACTAAGTATGGTGATATGGAAATAGGAGATGTCTCAGGTAAAAGCTCAATACTGAATTTCGTAACCATTTTCGGCAACAACCCTGGCAAATCAGCTAGAAAACATCCAGTAGCTCATCTACAACCAGCACATTTTGGAAGTTTACCTCTGAAATACTAGTGTCAACCATTCTTAACATCCACTCCTGATCAATCTAGAAGGATGAACAATTGTTATCAACCATGTTACAATAATCTGCCTTGCACCATGAAATACAATTTCCTACTGATCTCGTAACTCAAATATAGCTTAAAAATCACATGGTGCT